>JAVRXN010000005.1:51087865-51255365 GCA_033556935.1 Timema podura
TGGGGAGTTATGACATTCATATGTTGGTACCTCCTAGGTTCATTATAATAATGTCTTAAATGTATGTATTAGCAACAAGTTCGTTATTTCAAAAGGCAGATTAAATAAAGTATTTTTATAGTTTAATTTTACATTTTGAGAGTCTTCTTTTGTCAAAGTCCAGCGAAAATTTATCAAATATTGGAGCCTGCTACAATGCTATAAAAACAGAGCCCGACCTTTCAAAGGGCAGTAGAAGATAGATTCACTTGAGAAATTTTGACTTAATCACATTCTGGAACATAAATTATATAATATATGCGTCTATAAATATATATGTACTTAATATTTTCATGTGGCTAAACATTAATAATTCGTTTACGCTTCAACACTTTAGGATAATATAAATACACGAGATGGTGGCATAAATTATAGCATTAAACCTAGTATTAATTTATTTGCCCTCAAGGGTAGTCTACTTGTTGAAAATTAAACGCTCATTTTGAATACTAGCAGAACTACATCATTCATATATTTATATGAATCAATAATAATTTAGTTCGGCTAGTTTTTTTTTAAATGAATAGGGCGGGAAACTGGAGATCTCATTTAGTAGAATAATTTCGCCGAATGAACACAAACCAAATAACTACCAAGTTTTAGTAACTATTGCAAATACGTATTATAGAGGGATCAATGAAACTATAAACATTATGTGATATAAATTGTTTACCGTATCACACGTATTGGTTTATGTTAAAAAATATATGACTTGTAAAGAATAACTGATACATTACATAGTCAATGTACTGTACATTATTCAATGAACAAGTATCCCTTTCGCTTCAGAATGCCTAGCCGATGATGGGAAACCCGGACTCAAACTTCGTTCGGATGTAGGGGGATTTTTACAAAATGGTCTCCCAATATACATCCACGAAATGCAGGTATACTTCTTCTAAATTCTTTCTTCTTCTTAACTAACACACTATCGTAACTATTCTCAAAGATCGAACGGCTAGTAAAAAGATACAGTCAAAAAAAAAAGTTTCCTGGTAAACGCCTAGTATTATATGAGTAGGCAATTTCTTAAGCAAAAGTGTTTATCTAGTTGCGTGGATTAGTTCATAAAGCGCAACTAGATGTCAGCTGCGTGCTTGTATAGTTCAAACAACGCTATTAGATGTCAGCTGTGAGCTTGATTAGTTCATACAAAAATGTCAACTGCGAGCTTGTATAGTTTAACCATTGCTACTAGATGTCAGTTGCGAGCTTGTTTAGTTCATACAGCGCTACTAGGTGTCATCTGCGAGCTTGCCTAGTTCATACAATGATACTAGATGTCAGCTGCGAGCTTGTTTAGTTCATATAAAACTACTAGATGTCAGCTGTGAGCATTGATCTCTATAATATAACTGGATGGACATCTGTGGCTGAAATTATCGAGCTGTCGTCTGCATACCATTGTGTAAGAGAGAAGGAAACTTTCGGGTATCTCTTTCTCTCTTACACCCATACACGGAAATGTGGCATTTTGACATCGTTCATTAATTTGATTGAATACATGAGATACATCAATGTGTGAATGGTTAAATTAAATAAATATGTTAGTTAAAGCTTTGAAGAGCATATAAAAGTTCAAAAGTGGTTCGTTTTTTCTTTAAATAAGTTGATGTAGCCTAATATATACGATGATTTTTTAAGGAAGCTCGCTTGTAAGGCTTTATCTCTTACCAGAATCCTACCCTATAGTTGTATTTAGCTAGCATAAAAGACCTTCCAGAAGAAAATTTCTACTTCCGTTCTAAATTGCCGTCCATCCTACCAAAATATTATATATATGATAGTATTCTGGTACGAAATAAGGCATTACAGATTGGGATTATTACTAAAATTAGGTTTTAGTAGATACTGTACTTCCTACAAGCCAATAACCTAATTTATCATAGGAATGTAAGACTTCTACACAAAGTATGTCATTCAAACAAATGTATTACAGTTTTTAGCTAACTTGTTTCATTATAGTTTAATAAAGTTTTAAGATACCTTGTTCATTATATTTATCGAACTTTCAATATAATATTGTTTATGAAACCAATATACAAGCTCATAACCAACTTTAAATATAAGTGGTCGTGGCAGACTGTAAACAGCATTGATGACAACTACATAAAAATTGAAATATCTAAGGTTTTATTCGTATTTGTACAGTATTACCTCTAAAACTGGATTGTATATCCTTTAATGAAAATGTTTCTTCAGGAAAGTGTGGTATAATACTTCACTATTTTCAAACAATAACACTTTTATTCATCAGAGACATGTTTTCACATAAGAACTTTTAAAGAAACCGTTAAATCTGTCCCCCCATCAGTGTAGCAGACGATACACTTGAGCGTCACGCCTTTGTCCTTGGAATGTGCATGTGTATGTCCATCCAGTTATATTATAGAGATCAATGGCTGTGAGCCTGTATAGTTCAACCAAGGCTACTAGATGTCAGCGGTGAGCCTGTATATTTCAACCATGGCTACTAGATGTCAGCTGTGAGCCTGTATAGTTCAACCATTGCTACTAGATGTCAGCAGCTAACGAATCCATATTTTGAGCCTTTGCTTTAATTTTATTGTAGCAACAAAAATGGATAAAGATATTAATAATGTTAGTGGTAGAATCAATTTGTTTTAGTTCTAAATCATTTTTATTTCACCATGAGAATATAATATTTTTATACGTTGTATTATACATATTAAAATAATATATTATGACCCTATAACCCTGAAAAAAGTTATCTTGCGTCAATATACGAGTGCAATCCAACTTTCTTACAAAGAAAATATTAGTATATTTGTTTTTAAGTTTGCGCTCAGTATTGATAGAATGTTATTTGTTATATTGTTGGTATTGTTTTATAGGCATTGATGATAATATCTAACGTGACAGCTGCAGATCCCATTATTTGACGTTTGAGTTCGTGACAGTATAACTATAATATTAACTTTTCTAGCTATCAGATAAAAATGCCCTTGCTGTGAAAACTGGTTTTAACATAGATATTTTATTGAGATACCTGAATAATAAAATTCAATTGTATAAAGTTTTATCTTTGGTACATTAGCTTCCGACTTAATTTTTCAGGCTGCAATGACATTTCGGTAATAATAAAAGATAAAGCTATAAATAAGTTTTATATTCAAAGTAAACATAATCTACTATAAAAATTAATTCCAATTAAGACTTGTCCGAATTATAAAAAATGTTTATTACACATTTATTAATCTCGTGTCCGAGAGTCCAACTTATGAGCTTGTACATATGAAGGTAGTTTGTTGACTATTTGTTCTATGGTACGTGATACTTATATCAGTTGTTACCACCTCTTATAAATTACAGTCTCCTGATACCCACCACAATAAACACCTACTATATCTAGTCTATAGACACCAACCAAGTTCCCAGTTCTTTCAAGGTTTGTAGGAATAACCTCAAGTCATATAATGACGTCATACAAAGACTACATTTGTCCGTTTCGCATAGAATCGGCTCATTTCTAAATTATTTTGGATGAACGTGTGGGAAAATGGCTATCTTTATTTATTTAGCACTGCGTATTACTACCCGTTTGGGTTATATGCTTAAGTACTAATTACGCTAATGAATAAGGAATTGAGAAGGTCGAATTTAGAGGAAGTGAACCCACATTTGCGTGGAGGGAGAGTGGAGAACCATTTAGGAACCCCACAGTTCACCCGACCGAGATTCCACCTCGATCTCCCCGTTATCGGCAGTCTAGCTCAACACGAATAGCGCGTTAACCGACTACGCCAAAGACACGGGTCATGAGTGAAAATGGTTAAAAATTAAATAATTTTTTTTTCTGATCCAGTTCAGATCGATAAAACCCTAGTATGAGCTTACCTTAGTACTGCTGTGTTAGGCTATGGCTGGTATTTTATAGTTTTTTCTTGTAAAAAAGTCACAACTAGTAATTAGCATAAACATCTAAACTTAAATAGTGGGGCAATATAAAAAGTGAATTTTAGTTAAGTATAGCACCATTTTGTGGGCTAAGCCATAATCAATAAAATCAATCGGAAATTGGACCTTGGTTCAAAATTTAGAATCTAACAAATTCTTAATATGTTCAGATATTTTGTTCAAATCGTGTCAGGGAATATTTTTAAAAATAAATTATTACAATTATTGTTGTATGCTAATTAATTCGGAAAAGTATTGTTTGGTCAATATATTTGGATCATTTACACCCTTTAGTAATAATTTCTTATTACTACTGGTCTTTTACTTCATAATAATTTCAATGATTAACTCACATACACACGATATTAGTAATTTCTAAGCTCTCAAATAGATAATGTATTTTCAAACAGGTTATAAACTAAGTCAAATTAGTTAATTTGAGTGATATTTTTATCTGTTAGTTAAAATACAATGGAGCAAAAATAACGATATTACATTTTTAAGGCCTGTTTACAGTAATTAAAATTACGAGAAAATGGTGGAACTAATTTTGACAAACGAACACAGGACGTAGGGAAAAGTAGTGACTTCCAACGAAAACCTGATTTTCTTAGTGAATTTCCAGCTTTTATTGCTGAATGTTGAGTGTCTCTTATGTTCAATCATTATTTGATTAAATAACCATGGAAACCCAGTGAATAAAATATTTCTCTTTGTGTTTAGCTAATTTGATAGTAAATTAAACTGTTCCACCCCTATAAAACTGTTGGGTTAATTTATACATAGCGAGTTAGGTGAGATGTCGATTAAAAGTTTTCATCGTGATGGGAACGAGAAAACTGTATGCTTTGCTTAAAATTAAACACCCGAAGCTCGTAAGGTTGATAGGATAGCATTTGACGAGTAGTTCTATGACTAGAATATCAAATGAGGACTCACTCTATAGAACTTTTCCCAGTAAAGAGAATGAATACAGTTTAGAAAAGTTATCTGCAACGATACACTGGTAAATTATATTTATACGAATTTCACTATGTAAAACCTACTTTTATTGAAGGATTTAAACGTAACATTATGTGTTTATCTCCATAAATACAGGAATTAAAATTTTCGCTTGTGTTAGTTATTTTTATAAGAATTTAAAAAAATTAATAATATGTCTCTTAGGTCGTTGACAACAAAGAGGCCATATTAAATAATAAATTAATGAGGTTGTTAGAGACTATAATAAAATATTTCAATTCAAATCTAGATTTTAGTAAATGACAATGTAGTGTAGATATATTTTCAATATAACGAGCGTGAACTCAAATATTTGTCTTACGGTTTTTTGTATTGATTTTGTGTTAATATGTTCATGAGAATAATAAGCCATTTTAAATTATGTGTAATTATGTAAATTTATTATAATTTAACAAGAAGAAACACACATTTACACAAATGGAAGATTCGATTTTATTTCACATTAATATAATAATAATAATATTAAAAGCGAAGAAGGGTGGTGGGAAGGTATGAAAGTGTCGTCATCTAGTAGGCGATCTTGTAACCATGCTGCTCGACAGGGGCTACGCTGTAAGCGACGCGGTGGCCGGTGGCGTAAGCGACGGGGGCGGAGGCATAGCCATAACTAGCGGGAGCAGCAGCATAAGCCAAGGGAGAGGCGGCGTATCCGTAGCTAGCGGGAGCAGCGGCGTAGGCCAGGTGACCAGGAGCGGCGACGCCGTAGGTGGCGGTATAGGTGGCGGGAGCGCCAATCAGGCCGGGGGCGGCGTAGTGGGAGATGGCTGGGGCGCCGATGAGACCGGGGGCAGCAGAAGCCACAGCCACAAGGGTGAAGAAGGTGATCTAAGATTGTAGAAACACATATTACCACCTTAACAAGAAAACCTGCTAATTGTGCAATCATTATCTCCAATAGTTATAATATTTATTATATGGATATATGAAATATTATTTATCATACGGATAATCTTAATATTATATATCATATGAATAGTTGTATTACTATTTGTTATAAGAATACTTGAAAGACTTAGTACTCATAGTGCCTGATGATTTATAACTTAGTTTATTATTATGATTTATATTGATTACTAAACTATAACATTTATTGTGTGTAAAATATATTTGATAAATAGTTTTTAAAATTAGTTTTGAGAGTTTATTTATCACAAACATTTGAAGGTAAATTGTGCACTGAGATAAATTTTATCTTTTAATGTTACTAACATTTTCAACTTAATTAATTAAGTAAAAAATAAAAAATAATATAGACTCTCCAGTAACCAAATCGAAAACAAACGTGAGCTTTTGTTATATAGGTTTAAAAAATATTAATTTTAAAATTTAAGATTTTTAAAATATCCTCCTATGAAAAGATTGTTCATCCGACGTCCAATCACTGCTTATTTTATGTTTAATTTTATTGGTATTATTTACAAAGTGACTCGAGTCTGAAACAGTGTGTTAAATAACGTAAAATTATGTTGTCATAATCTACAACAATAGGCCATAGAAAAGTTATGAAAATAAAAAAATACACATTTGATAAACATTAAAAAAATTTGAACATCCTATAAAAATACAACATAAAAAATATGTCAAATGTCTTAATTTTAAATTTCAAAAAACTGTTAAATAAAAACAAATATTTAATTTAAAAAAAACCACTACTTTAGAGCATTAAGTTATAAAATAACTATAAATTGTTAATATTAGTATTTGAAAGTACAAGAGATTAGTATTTTGAAAGTCTAATTTCTTTTTTAAATGTGCTCAGCAAGAATTTAATTCTGGAACCTTTAGCTTAAGACACACAGATTGATTAATCAATGAACCAATTGAAAATTTGTTCTTTCCGAGACACTTTAGCGATGGCGATACTAACACGACAAAAAGAGCCACTAAGTGACTGTGTTTAACACTAACTTAACCTAACGAGATAGACACGGTAATTAACTCACGAGCTTGTACATGGTGGTGGCTGACTTGAGCTTGTTGGAACAATGTATCGGTTGAAGTACTGCCCCTGGTATATATACACCCTTGGTCCACCATACGTCACTATAGAGTGCGACAGAAAGTGACCTTGTCAAACACTTCCTTACCTTAAACTAGACTAGGCTAGAGTTTATATCCTGTATGGGGGCATGCTCTTTTTGGTACTCTCTAGGTTCACGATAATATCCTGTATCGGGCCATTCCCTTGTTCGTACTCTCTAGGTTCATGATACTATCTTGTATCGGGCCATGTTCTTGTTGGTACTCTCTAGGTTCATGATACTATCTTGTATCAGGCCATGCTCTTGTTGGTACTCTCTAGGTTCATGATAATATCTTGTATCAGGCCATGCTCTTGTTGGTACTCTCTAGGTTCATGATAATATTCTGTATCAAACCATGTTCTTGTTGGTATTCTCTAGGTTCATGATAATATCTTGTATCAGGCCATGCTCTTGTTGGTACTCTCTAGGTTCATGATAATATCTTGTATCAGGCCATGCTCTTGTTGGTACTCTCTAGGTTCATGATAATATCTTGTATCAGGCCATGCTCTTGTTGGTACTCTCTAGGTTCATGATAATATCTTGTATCAGGCCAAGTTCTTGTTGGTACTCTCTAGGTTCATGATAATATCCTGTATCAGACCATGCTCTTGTTGGTACTCTCTAGGTTCATGATAATATCCTGTATCAGACCATGCTCTTGTTGGTACTCTCTAGGTTCATGATAATGTCCTCTATCGGGGCGTACTCTTGTTGGTACTCTCTAGGTTCATGATAATATCCTAGATATCGATCGTTATGATGTTGGTAAACAATTGTTTTGAAGACTCTTAACACAATCTGACCCGCTTCGGTGATCGCACGTTCTAGGGCGCTACTCTTGCAAATAACTTCCTGCTCATGATGTGTAGATCGGGTGCACTAAGGTCAGTTTTTCCTAAATGGTTTTCCACCCTACCCCACTCAAATACGGGTACAGTTCACCTAAATACAACCTTCTTCAATCCTAAAACTATGGACTAATTAGTTCATAAACATACACACTCAACTGGTAGTAACACGCGGTAATAAAATATAACACTTACAGATAATGGAAGTATTACTCTTGCCACTCCCAATTTGACAGAACGAAGGACTAAGTAAATGTGACTTGACAGGGATTCAAACTGGAAAAGCCACTAGAATTTGTTAGACATTTAGTGAGGAATTACGCTTTAGTTGTCTTGAAATAGCATAAAAGATATCTTTTAAAAATTGGCAATTAATATTAAAGCTTATTATACTATTCTGTTCTCCACGTTTTATTACACGGCTGGTCTGTCCACTTAGCTACACCTCTAAATATTATCCAGGGGAAAAACCGTCCAAGTCAATGTTCTTCTATGTTCAAGTCACAAGGTGTATAGTAACACTCACCTTAAGTTAATTCGTTTTGTGTTTCATCAGCAAATAACGGAACAACACCATTTTTAGAGATCTTAATGAGTTTTTTATGACATCACGATTCCTTGCATCCATAAATTCACGGACAAACATATTAATTTGTTATATTGCAGCCATGCTATTGAATGTTTGTAAATTGTTACATAATTCTTATGTAGGGTTTGAAAGAGGAGTTAAAATTTAGAGAAATAAGCTTTTTAGACTTCGTGGAACAACATTTAGGATAGACTATCACACTGTACTTGGAGTGATTCGAATCAAAACCTTTCTATCACAAGTAAAATGAGAAAAGATCCAGCCTTACCCAGTGTTCATCAATTATATAAAAATTATTGAAGGTTAAATAGTATACATAATTAAACTAATAAACTCAATCCAATAAGGAACCTTAATTTTAAAGGAATTCATGCGTTAAACTTTTTATTCAACGTTATCTTGAGACACCTCATTTCAATCTTATTCTGAGACAACTCCTTTCATCACTATCTTGTGACACCACTATTTAACACTATCATGAGAAGCCTCCATCCAACACTATCATGAGAAGCCTCCATCCAACACTATCATGAGAAGCCTCAATCCAACACTATCATGAGAAGCCTCCATCCAACACTATTATGAGAAGCCTCCAATCAACACTATCATGAGCATCCACCATCCAACACTATCATGAGAAGCCTCCTTCCAACACTATCATGAGAAGCCTCCATACAACACTATCATGAGAAGCCTCCAACCAACACTATCATGAGAAGCCTCCAATCAACACTATCATGAGCAGCCACCATCCAACACTATCATGAAAAGCCTCCATCCAACAATATCATGAGAAGTCTCCATACAACACTATCATGAAAAGCCTCCAACCAACACTATCATGAGAAGCCTTCATCCAACACTATCATGAACAGCCACCATCCAACACTATCATGAGAAGCCTCCATCCAACAATATCATGAGAAGCCTCCATCCAACACTATCATGAGAAGCCTCCAACCAACACTATCATGAGCAGCCTCCATCCAACACTATCATGAGAAGCCTCCATACAACACTATCATGAGAAGCCTCCATCCAACACTATCATGGGAAGCCTCCATACAACACTATCATGAGCAGCCACCATCCAATACTATCAAGAGCAGCCTCCATCCAACACTATAATGGGAAGCCTCCATCCAACACTATCATGAGAAGCCTCCATCCAACACTATCATGAGAAGCCTCAATCCAACACTATCATGAGAAGCCTCCATCCAACACTATCATGAGAATTCTCCAATCAACACTATCATGAGCAACCACCATCCAACACTATCATGGGAAGCCTCAATCCAACACTATCATGAGAAGCCACCATCCAACACTATCATGAGAAGCCTCCAACCAACACTATCATGAGCAACCACCATCCAACACTATCATGGGGAAGCCTCCAACCAACACTATCATGAGCAGCCACCATCCAACACTATCATGGGAAGCCTCCATACAACACTATCATAAGCAGCCTCCATCCAACACTATCATGAGAAGCCTCCATACAACACTATCATGAGAAGCCTCCATCCAACACTATCATGGGAAGCCTTAATACAACACTATCATGGGAAGCCACCATCCAACACTATCATGAGAAGCCTCCATACAACACTATCATGAGAAGCCTACATCCAACACTATCATGAGAAGCCTCCAACCAACACTATCATGAGCAGCCACCATCCAACACTATCATGGGAAGCCTCCATACAACACTATCATGAGCAGCCTCCATACAACACTATCATGAGAAGCCTCCAACCAACACTATCATGAGCAGCCACCATCCAATACTATCAAGAGCAGTCTCCATCCAACACTATAATGGGAAGCCTCCATCCAACACTATAATGAGAAGCCTCCATCCAACACTATTCTCTTGTTCTGGATGTGACCATGGGGGGATTTTGGGATTTGATTTACTGTATACTGAGTGTACATGTTTGTTTTAATGGTTTCCTCACTATAGCCTCACACAAATGTGGGTGCACTTACTTTAAATTATAGCTTCCATATCCTTAGAAAATGAGGGAAGCTCATTGTTTGGGCTACGATATACACTTAATGAGTGCAATAAATAGTTATATGAATAAAATTCGAAAGTCTGAAATGGTATTGCCCTATATTTTAATATAAGCAAGTCTTCGCTCACTATCTTGATTGAAACCAGTCGCAATTAATACTAACTAATCATCGTGAATTAAACAAATCTCAAATGATACAAGATAGCTATCGAGAATGGAACCAATCGCAACTGATATCGACTAGCTATCATTAGTGAAACCAGTTTCAAATGATAGTAACTAATTATCTTGACGACGATCAAGTTGTTCAAACCATTTGTAAATTATTTTGTTGAGAATTTAATCTCCTCAATCTAACCTAGGTACGATCACAGAAGAACAGGGTTGAGAGTTTAGATTATTTTTCAATCTTAAAAATCGATTAATTGGTTTAATCTATGAGACCAGTGTGATATAGGAATTGAATAAGATCGGAGAAACCATCTTGGGTCATCCATCTGGAAAGTGATCACTCACCTATCTGTCACCAGCATTCTAGATTAAAGCGACAGTGACACTATCGTATAGCAGCAGTGACACACTAGAATATAGTGAAAGTGACACTCTAGAATATAGCGGCCGTGACACTGTAGAATATAATGACACTGACACTCTAGAATATAAAGATAGTGACATTTTACACCAAGTGACTGGGATCCCTGGCCTATCCATCACCAACAATCCAATACACAGTGACATTGACAGCCTTGACAGTGACAAACAAGGCCATGTGACCACTGATGAGGGTAATTTGTAACTTTGTTACCCTAATGTTCAAAATACCTACATATTAAATGTATTCGACTTTACATTAAATTAAATATTATTTATTTTAATATTTATTACTTCTAACTAATATTTTAAAAATATAAAACCGATAATAAACATAGACATGTGTTCATTTCAGTGGTATACTTTGTTGAGTATATTAATTTTAAGTGATGTTAGAAAATTATGTATTCCTATAAATTAAATTTTCCTTTACATGCCTCACCAAACTTTATTATACCGGTATTTAATATTAGAAGCTATCAATACTGATATTGAATTTTTTAAATTCACAGTCATCATTTGAATGGATAACTCACAAACCGGACTCAATTGTTCTTTTATTAATTCGTATAACACCCAAATAAAGTTATACAAATATATTTTTTATTTGTCTTGAAATGAGTGAAGATTCAATTTAATTTAATATTTCTATTAAATGATTAAATTTGTAAATATATTTGGAAAAGTTTGTATAAACAATATCTATAACTATTTAATATTTTAATTATACCTATTTTCATTTTGTATCATCACCGTTATTATCTTAAGTAGCCATTTTAAATTTGAAGTGTTAGGTTTGATTGGAGAAATCATATGTTAAAAATTAATAGACCTGTATACGCAGATGAGAGGTTCGACTTTATTTCACATTAATACAATAATAATAATAATAATAATAATAATAATATTAAAAGCGAAGAAGGGTGGTGGCAAGGTATGAAAGTGTCGTCATCTAGTAGGCGATCTTGTAACCATGCTGCTCGACAGGGGCAACGCTGTAAGCGACGCGGTGGCCGGTGGCGTAGGCGACGGGGGCGGCGGCGTAGCCATAACTAGCGGGAGCAGCAGCATAAGCCAAGGGAGAGGCAGCGTATCCGTAGCTAGCGGGAGCAGCGGCGTAGGCCAGGTGACCAGGAGCGGCGACGCCGTAGGTGGCGGTGTAAGTAGCGGGAGCGCCAATCAGGCCGGGGGCGGCGTAGTGGGAGATGGTTGGGGCCCGATGAGACCGGGGGCGGCAGAAGCCACAGCCACGAGGGCGAAGATGGTGATCTAAGATTGTAGAAACACATATTACCACCTTGACAAGAAAACCTGCTATTTGTGCTATCATTCTCTCCAATAGTTATAATATTTATTATATGGATAAATGAAATATTATTTATCACACGGATAAACATAATACTATTTATCATAAGAATAGTTGTATTACTATTTGTTATAAGAATACTTGAAAGACTTAGTACTCATAGTGCCTAATGATTTATACTTAGTTTATTATTATGATTTATATTGATTACTAAACTATAACATTTATTGTGTGTAAAATATATTTGATAAAAGGTTTTTAAAATTAGTTTTGAGAGTTTAATGAATCACAAACATTTGATAGTAACTGTGCACTAAGATGAATTTTAGCTTTTAATGTTACTAACATTTTCAACTTAATTAATTAAGGAAAAAATAATATTGACTCCCCAGTAACCAAAGCGAAATCAAACGCGAGCTTTTGTTATACATGTTTAAAAAATACTAATTTTATAATTTTGGATTTTTAAAATATCCTCCTATGAAAAGATTGTTCATCCGACGTCCAATCACTGCTTATTTTATGTTTAATTTTATTGGAATTATTTACAAAGTGATTCGAGTTTGACACAGTGTGTTAAATAACGCAAAATTATGTTGTCACAATCTACAACAATAGACCTGAGAAAAGTTATGAAAATAAAAAATACACATTTTATAAACATTAGAAAATTTGAACATCCTATAAAAATACAACATAAAAAAATTTGTCAACTGTCTCAATTTTAAATTTCAAAAAACTGTTAAATAAATTCACATATTTGATTTTGAAAAAAACACTACTTTAGAGCATTAAGTTATAAAATAACTATAAATTGTTCACATTAGTATTTGAATACAAGAGATTATTATCTTGAAAGACTAATTTATTTTTTGAATGTGCTCAGCAAGAATTTGATTATGGGCCCTTTAGATTAAGACACACAGATTGATTAATCAATGAACCAATTGAAAATTGGTTCTTTCTGAGACACTTTAGCGATGGAGATACTAACACGACAAGAAGAGCCACTAAATGACTTTGTATTAAACTAACTTAACCTAACGCGGTAGACGCTAAAGTAAACTCACGAGTTTGTACATGGTGGTGGCTGACTTGAGCTTGTTGGAACAATGTATCGGTTGCAGTACTGCCCCTGGTATATATACCACCCTTGCTCCACCATACGTCACTATAGAGTGCGACAGAAAGTGACCTTGTCAAACACTTCCTTACCTTAAACTAGACTAGGCTAGAGTTTATATCCTGTATCGGGCCATTCCCTTGTTGGGACTCTCTAGGTTCATGATAATGTCCTGTATCAGGCCATGTTCTTGTTGGTACTCTCTAGGTTCATGATAATATCTTGTATCGGGCCGAACTCTTGTTGGTACTCTCTAGGTTCAAGATAATGTCCTGTATCGGACCTTGCTTTTGTTGGTACTCTCTAGGTTCATGATAATATCCTGTATCGGGCCATTCCCTTGTTGGTACTCTCTAGGTTCATGATAATATCTTGTATCAGGCCATGTTCTTGTTGGTACTCTCTAGGTTCATGATAATATCTTGTATCGGGCCGAACTCTTGTTGGTACTCTCTAGGTTCAAGATAATGTCCTGTATCGGACCTTGCTTTTGTTGGTACTCTCTAGGTTCATGATAATATCCTGTATCGGGCCATACTCTTGTTGGTACTCTCTAGGTTCATGATAATATCTTGTATCAGGCCATGTTCTTGTTGGTACTCTCTAGGTTCATGATAATATCTTGTATCAGGCCAAGTTCTTGTTGGTACTCTCTAGGTTCATGATAATGTCATGTATCGGGTCATGTTCTTGTTGGTACTCTCTAGGTTCATGATAATGTCCTGTATCAGGCCATGTTCTTGTTGGTACTCTCTAGGTTCATGATAATGTCCTGTATCGGACCTTGCTTTTGTTGGTACTCTCTAGGTTCATGATAATATCCTGTATCGGGCCATACTCTTGTTGGTACTCTCTAGGTTCATGATAATATCTTGTATCGGGCCATGTTCTTGTTGGTACTCTCTAGGTTCATGATAATATCTTGTATCAGGCCATGTTCTTGTTGGTACTCTCTAGGTTCATGATAATATCTTGTATCAGGCCAAGTTCTTGTTGGTACTCTCTAGGTTCATGATAATATCTTGTATCGGGCCGAACTCTTGTTGGTACTCTCTAGGTTCAAGATAATGTCCTGTATCGGACCTTGCTTTTGTTGGTACTCTCTAGGTTCATGATAATATCCTGTATCGGGCCATACTCTTGTTGGTACTCTCTAGGTTCATGATAATATCTTGTATCAGGCCATGTTCTTGTTGGTACTCTCTAGGTTCATGATAATATTTTGTATCAGGCTAAGTTCTTGTTGGTACTCTCTAGGTTCATGATAATGTCCTGTATCAGGCCATGTTCTTGTTGGTACTCTCTAAGTTCATGATAATATCTTGTATCAGGCCAAGTTCTTGTTGGTACTCTCTAGGTTCATGATAATATTTTGTATCAGGCCAAGTTCTTGTTGGTACTCTCTAGGTTCATGATAATGTCCTGTATCAGGCCATGTTCTTGTTGGTACTCTCTAAGTTCATGATAATATCTTGTATCAGGCCAAGTTCTTGTTGGTACTCTCTAGGTTCATGATAATATCTTGTATCGGGCCGAACTCTTGTTGGTACTCTCTAGGTTCAAGATAATGTCCTGTATCGGACCTTGCTTTGTTGGTACTCTCTAGGTTCATGATAATGTCTTGTATCGGGCCATGTTCTTGTTGGTACTCTCTAGGTTCATGATAATGTCCTGTATCGGACCTTGCTTTTGTTGGTACTCTCTAGGTTCATGATAATATCCTGTATCGGGCCATACTCTTGTTGGTACTCTCTAGGTTCATGATAATATCTTGTATCGGGCCATGTTCTTGTTGGTACTCTCTAGGTTCATGATAATATCTTGTATCAGGCCATGTTCTTGTTGGTACTCTCTAGGTTCATGATAATATCTTGTATCAGGCCAAGTTCTTGTTGGTACTCTCTAGGTTCATGATAATATTTTGTATCAGGCCATGTTCTTGTTGGTACTCTCTAGGTTCATGATAATGTCCTGTATCGGGCCATGTTCCTGTTGGTACTCTCTAGGTTCATGATAATATCTTGTATCAGGCCAAGTTCTTGTTGGTACTCTCTAGGTTCATGATAATGTCCTGTATCGGGTCATGTTCTTGTTGGTACTCTCTAGGTTCATGATAATATCCTGTATCGGCCGAACTCTTGTTGGTACTCTCTAGGTTCATGATAATATCTTGTATCAGGCCATGTTCTTGTTGGTACTCTCTAGGTTCATGATAATGTCCTGTATCAGGCCATGTTCTTTTTGGTACTCTCTAGGTTCATGATAATATTTTGTATCAGGCCATGTTCTTGTTGGTAGTCTCTAGGTTCATGATAATATCTTGTATCAGGCCATGTTCTTGTTGGTACTCTCTAGGTTCATGATAATATCTTGTATCGGGCCATGTTCTTGTTGGTACTCTCTAGGTTCATGATAATGTCCTGTATCGGGCCATGTTCTTGTTGGTACTCTCTAAGTTCATGATAATATCTTGTATCGGGCCGAACTCTTGTTGGTACTCTCTAGGTTCAAGATAATGTCCTGTATCGGACCTTGCTTTTATTGGTACTCTCTAGGTTCATGATACTATCCTGTATCGGGCCATCCCCTGTTGGTACTCTCTAGGTTCATGATATTGTCCCGTATCGGACCTTGCTTTTGTTGGTACTCTCTAGGTTCATGATAATATCCTGTATCGGACCATACTCTTGTTGGTACTTTCTAGGTTCATGATAATATCCTGTATCAGGCCATGCTCTTGTTGGCACTCTCTAGGTTCATGATAATATCTTGTATCAGGCCATGTTCTTGTTGGTACTCTCTAGGTTCATGATAATATCTAGTATCAGATCATGTTCTTGTTGGTACTCTCTAAGTTCATGATAATGTCCTGTATCGGGCCATGTTCTTGTTGGTACTCTCTAGGTTCATGATAATATTTTGTATCAGGCCATGTTCTTGTTGGTACTCTCTAGGTTCATGATAATGTCCTGTATCGGGCCATGTTCTTGTTGGTACTCTCTAGGTTCATGATAATATCTTGTATCAGGCCATGCTCTTGTTGGTACTCTCTAGGTTCATGATACTATCATGTATCGTGCCATGCTTTTGTTGGTATTCTCTTAGGTTCACGATAATATCCTAGATATATATCCTTATGATGTTGGTAAACAATTGTTTTGAAGACTCTTAACACAATCTGAGCCGCTTCGGTGGTCGCATGTTCTAGGGCGCTACTCTTGCAAAACAACTTCCTGCTCATGACGTGTAGATCGGGTGCACTGAGGGCGGTTTTTCATAAATGGTTTTCCACCCTACCCCACTCAAATACGGGTACAGTTCACCTAAATTCAACCTTCTTCAATCCTAAAACTATGGACTAATTAGTTCACAAGCATACACACTCAACTGGTAGTAGCACGTGGTAATAAAATATAACACTTACAGATAATGGAAGTATTACTCTTGCCACTCCCAATTTGACAGAACGAAGGACTAAGTAAATGTGACTTGACAGGGATTCAAACTGGAAAAACCACTAGAATTGGTTAGCCATTTAGTGAGGAATATCGCTTTAGTTGTCTTGAAATAGACTAAACATACATTTTAAAAATTGGCAATTAATATTAAAGCTTATTATACTGTTCTGTTCTCCGCGTTTTACTACGCGTCTGGTCTGTCCACTTAGCTACACCTCTATATAGAATCCAGGGGAAAAACCGTCCAAGTCAATGTTCTTCTCTGTCAAAGTCACAAGGTGTATAGTAACACTCAGATTAGGTTAATTTGTTTTGTGGTTCATTTGCAAATAACGGAACAACAATATTTAAAAAACCTTAATGCGTTTATTATAACATCACGATTCCTTGCATCCATAAATTCACGGACAAACGTATTATTTTGTTATATTGCAGCCATGCTATTGAATGTTTGTAAATTGTTACATAATTCTTATGTAGGGTTTGAAAGAGGAGTTAAAATTTAGAGAAATAAGCTTTTTAGACTTCGTGGAACAACATTTAGGATAGACTATCACACTGTACTTGGAGTGATTCGAATCAAAACCTTTCTATCACAAGTAAAATGAGAAAAGATCCAGCCTTTCCCAGTGTTCATCAATTATATAAAAATTATTGAAGGTTAAATAGTATACATAATTAAACTAATAAACTCAATCCAATAAGGAACCTTAATTTTAAAGGAATTCATGCGTTAAGCTTTTTATTCAACGTTATCTTGAGACACCTCATTTCAACCTTATTCTGAGACAACTCCTTTCAACACTATCTTGTGACACCACTATTTAACACTATCATGAGACAACTCTAAGCAACACTATCACGAGACTCCTTTAATCATCACTATTCTGAGACAACTCTATCTAAACATATCCTAAGACACTTCTATTCAACCTTATTTTAAGATAACTCTATTCAACACTATCATGAAACACCTCTAATCAACACTATCATGAGACTCCTCTAATCAACACAATCCTGAGACAACCCTATCAAACCATATCTTAAGACACTTCTAATAAACCTTATTCTAAGATAACTCTATTCAACACTATCATGAAACACCTCTAATCAACACTATCATGAGACTCCTATATACAACACTATCATGAGACTCCTCTAATCAAAACTATCATGAGACTCCTCTAATCAACACTATCATGAGACTCCTCTAATCAACACTATAATGAGACTCCTCTAATCAACACTATCATGAGACTCATCTAATCAACACTATCATGAAACACCTCTAATCAACACTATCATGAGACTCCTATATACAACACTATCATGAGACTCCTCTAATCAACACTATCATGAGAAAGCCTCCATCTAACACTACTCTCTCGATTTGGATGTGACCAAGAGGGGGATTTTGGGATTTGATTTACTGTATACTGAGAGTACAAGTTTGTTTTTAATGGTTTCCTCACTATTGTCTCACACATCTGCGGGTGCACTTACTCTAAATTATACCTTCCATATCCTTAGAAAATGAGCGGAGCTCATTGTTTGGGCTACGATCTACACTTAATGAAGGCAATAAATAGTTATATGAATAAAATTCGAAGGTCTGAAATGGTGTTGCCCTATATTTTAATATAAGCAAGTTTCCGCTGATTTTTACTCACTATCTTGATTGAAACCAGTCGCAATTAATACTAACTAATCATCGTGAACTAAACCAATCTCAAATGATACAAGATAGTTATCGAGAATGAAACCAATCGCAACTGATAGCGACTAGCTATCATTAGTGAAACCAGTTTCAAATGATAGTAACTAATTATCTTGACGACGATCAAGTTGTTCAAACCAATTGTAAATTATTTTGTTGAGAATTTAATCTCCTCAATCTAACCTAGGTACGATCACAGAAGAACAGGTTTGAGTGTTTTAGATTATTTTCAATCTTAAAAATCGATTAATTGGTTTAATCTATGAGACCAGTGTGATATAGGAATTGAATAAGATCGGAGAAACCCTTGAACAATAAACCATCTTGGGTCATCCATCTGCAAAGTGATCACTCACCTATCTGTCACCAGCATTCTAGTTTAAAGCGACAGTGACACTATCGTATAGCAGCAGTGACACACTAGAATATAGCGAAAGTGACACTCTAGAATATAGCGGCCGTGACTTTCTAGAATATAATGACACTGACACTCTAGAATATAAAGATAGTGACATTTTACACCAAGTGACTGGGAGCCCTGGCCTATCCATTACCAACAATCCAATACACAAAGACATTGACGGCCTTGATAGTGACACACACGACCATGTGACCACTGATGCGGGTAATTTGTAACTTTATTACCCTAATGTTCAAAATACCTACATATTAAATGTATTCGACGTTACATTAAATTAAATATTAATTATTTTAATATTTATTACTTCTAACTAATATTTTAAAAATATAAAACCTATAATAAACATAGACATGTGTTCATTTCAGAGGTATACTTTGTTATTATTATTATTATTATTATTATTAGTACCGCGTCTTACTACCCGTTCGGTTTATACGCTATGGTAGGGTGATTGTGAGATGAAATGGAGGACCTGCAATTTAACGTGGAATCCGAACCACGGTGGAGGCCTGGCATTCCTCTCATTCTCAAGTTGTGATTAATACACGTCTTGTCAGAGGTGAAGGAAGGGTTTGGCAATCAGATAAATCTGTACCGGGACCGAGGATTGAACCCCGGACCCCCAACACAGAAGTCTGACACCTTACCCCTAGACCACCTAATATACTTTGTTAAGTATATCAATTTTAAGTTATGTTAAAAAATTATGTATTCCTCTACATTAAATTTTCCTTTATGAGACTTAACAAAATTTATTATACCGGTATTTAATATTAGAAACTATCAATCTTGATATTGAATTTTTATTTCATGGTCATTATTTGAAAGGATAACTCACAAATCGGACTTCAATAACTGTTCTTTTATTAATTCGTATAACACCCAACTAAAGTTGTAAAAATATGTGTTTTTATTTGACTTGAAATGAGTGAAGAATCAATTTAATTTAAGATTTCTATTAAATGATTAAATTTGTAAATATATTTGGAAAAGTTTGCCTAAACAATATCGATAATTATTTAATATTTTAATCATACCTATTTTCATCTTGTATCATCACCGTTATTATCTTAAGTAGCCATTTTAAATTTGACATGTTAGGTTTGATTGGAGAACTCATATATTAAAATTTAATAGACCTGTATACGCAGATGAGAGGTTCGACTTTATTTCACATTAATACAATAATAATAATAATAATAAAAGTGAAAAAGGGTGGGGGGAAGGTATGAAGGTGTCGTCATCTAGTAGGCGATCTTGTAACCATGCTGCTCGACAGGGGCTACGCTGTAAGCGACGCGGTGGCCAGTGGCGTAGGCGACGGGGGCGGCGGCGTAGCCATAACTAGCGGGAGCAGCGGCATAAGCCAAGGGAGAGGCGGCGTATCCGTAGCTAGCGGGAGCAGCGGCGTAGGCCAGGTGACCAGGAGCGGCGACGCCGTAGGTGGCGGTGTAAGTAGCGGGAGCGCCAATCAGGCCGGGGGCGGCGTAGGTGGAGATGGCTGGAGCGCCGATGAGACCGGGGGCGGCAGAAGCCACAGCCACGAGGGCGAAGAAGGTGATCTGAGGTTGAAGAAAAACATATTACAACCTAACAAGAAAACCTGCTATTTGTGCTATCATAATCTCCAATAGCTATAATATTAATTATATGGATAGATAAAATATGATTTATCATACGGATAAACTTATATATTATTTATCATATGAATGGTTGTATTATTATTTGTAATAAGAATACTTGAAAGACTTGGTACTCATAGTGCCTAATGAATTATACTTAATTTATTATTATGATTTATATTGATTACTAAACTATAACATTTATTGTGTGTTAAATATATTTGATAAATGGTTTTTTAAATTAGTTTTGAGAGTTTATTTATCACAAATATTTGAAGCTAAATTGTGCATTGAGATGAATTTTAACTTTTAATATCACTAACATTTTCAACTAAATTGATTAGTGAATTTAAAAAAATCATATTGACCCCCTATGTACCCCCTGTAAATAAAGCAATAATTAATCATGAGCTTCTAGTTTCAGTTATAGAGGATTAAAAATACTAATTTTATAATTTAGTATTTTTAAAATATCCTCTGAAGATATTGTTCAACCGAAGTCCAACAATTGTTTATTTTATTACTTTCTCTCTATCTTACAGGTAGAGAAAGTATTGTGATCGTCAAAAAAATCGAAGTCGAGATTTTGATGAATTTTGACGTTTCATGACTTCCTGAATCCGAAAAAGTGGTTTTTGAATTTCCGTCTGTCTGTCTGTCTGTCTGTCTGTCTGTCTGTCTGTCTGTCTGTCTGTCTGTCTGTCTGTCTGTCTGTCTGTCTGTACCTCCAACTAGAGCCTAAACTATTTTACCGATTGAGCTGAAACTTGATATCTTGGGTTTTCATAGGGTTGCCCCGAGGGGTTTTTGGAATTGGACATCTACCCCTAAAATTAAGGGTAGTTTACTGAAGGGAAAAAACAGAAAAAGTCGATTTTCTCAAAATCGGCTCTAACGATTTTGATTAAATTTCATTTATGAACAGTAATAAATATTCCAAACAAAATGGCTACCCTCAATATTTCGGCAAAATCGCTTTAAGGGCTCCGGTCTGATGCGTAAATTAACATTTTTTATAATAGCTCCGAAACTATTTGAGATATGAAATTACTTAGCATTACAAATATGTATATATATTTATAATACAAATATTTTATTCGAAACATATTTTTATAAAATCAATAATTTTTAATCTATACGCAAATATATATATATTTTTAGCTTTTTGGACATTAAAGCTTAAGTATTGCGATCGTAAAAAAAACTAACATGAAATGTTGATGGATTTCGACGTCTCATGACCCCCCGAACCCTAAAAAATAGTCTTTGCAATGCCATCTGTCTGTGTGTCTATTAAAACTTAAAATTAAGGGTAGTTTACTGAAGGGCAAAAAGAGAAAAAGTCGATTTTCTCAAAATCGGCTCTAACGATTTTGATTAAATTTCATTTATGAACATTAATAAATATTCCAAACAAAATGGCTACCCTCAATATTTCGGCAAAATCGCTTTAAGGGCTCCGGTCTGATGCGTCAATTAACATTTTTTTAAATAGCTCCGAAACTATTTGAGATATGAAATTACTTAGCATTACAAATATGTATATATATTTATAATACAAATATTTTATTCGAAACATATTTTTATAAAATCAATAATTTTTAATCTATACGCAATTATATATATATTTTTAACTTTTTGGACATTAAAGCTTAAGTATTGCGATCGTAAAAAAAACTAACCTGAAATGTTGATGGATTTCGACGTCTCATGACCCCCCGAACCCTAAAAAATAGTCTTTGCAATGCCGTCTGTCTGTGTGTCTATTAAAACTTAAAATTAAGGGTAGTTTACTGAAGGGCAAAAAGAGAAAAAGTCGATTTTCTCAAAATCGGCTCCAACGATTTTGATTAAATTTCATTTATGAACATTAATAAATATTCAAAACAAAATGGCTACCCTCAATATTTCGGCAAAATGGCTTTAAGGGCTCCGGTCTGATGCGTCAATTAACATTTTTTTAAATAGCTCCGAAACTATTTGAGATATGAAATTACTTAGCATTACAAATATGTATATATATTTATAATACAGATATTTTATCCGAAACATATTTTTATAAAATCAATAACTTTCAATCTATACGCAATTATATGAATTTTTTTAACTTTTTGGACATTAAAGTTTAAGTATTGCGACCGTAAAAAAAAACTAACCTGAAATGTTGATGGATGTCGACGTCTCATGACCCCCCGAACCCTAAAAATAGTATTTGCAATGCCGTCTATCTGTGTGTCTATAAAAACTTAAAATTAAGGGTAGTTTACTGAAGGGCGAAAAGAGAATAATTTGGTTTTCTCAAAATCTACTCAAACGATTTTGATTAAAATTCGTATCTAGGCGTTGATTAAGATTATAAATAAACTGGCTATTTTCATTTTCCTATGAAAATGATTTTTAGGGTACTTTACAGAAGCGTTAATTTCCGTATCTCCACAACTATTGGAGAAACTAAACAACTTATCATTGCAAAATTGTAGGACTATCAGAAATAAAAAAAATTTATTTGACATATATTTTTATAAAAGCAGCAGTTTCTGAGATATTTGCAAATATATTAATACAATTTTGTGAGCTTTAGTTGTAAACATATACTACTTAAGTCTTAACGCAATAATTCTCCAATGCCATAGAGTAATTAAATATAAGTATCTAAAAAAGTATGTTATTTTTCCTTAAATCTCTTAGGAGAAATGTTTGCATAACAATGATCTATCTCCATTTTAGACTCAATAGTCAATATTTACATTTTTTATTGGTCAAAATGTATAAATGAATAATTAAATATCAATGCGATGACTTGAAGATCTGCAACACCTTATAAAATGTTAAAATTTTAACCAGAAATCGAAATTGTAATACGAAGTGTTGACCCTTGTGGAAGACATTAAACTGTTTGAAATGCTCTTAGGTGGACAAAGATGCGCCTCTTTTCTCATTGATTCTATATCATTGTATATTTTTTATGCGTGTTCTTATGTGGAGTGGTGATGATACAATGTACATTATTCCGTTCAGAAATCTTAGGAGTTTATAGAAAGAGAGAGAAAGTCTGTGCGGTGTGCCGTACCATTTATTTTTTATTTTATTGGTATTATTTACAATGTGATTCGAGAGTAAACCAGTGTTTTAAATAATTTAAATCTCGAATAACTTTTTAAAATTAAGTTGTCATAATTTAAAACAAAAGGCCGTAAATATTTATTAAAAATATGAAAATTACCTTATTTGTCAAAAAAAATAATTTTTAGAATCCAACTAGAATTAAAATTAGTTTAAAAAAGGAAAAAAAATTGGCTATCGTGTGAGTTTTCAATTCCAAAGAAACTGTTAAATATAAACACCAATTTTATTTTCAAACGCACTTCTTTAGAGTATTAAATTATATAATAATTATAAATAATACACATTGATATTTAAACTACTAAAATTATTATCATACAAGTATAATTAAAGTTGATTAAAAAAAGAATTGATTAGAAATTTGATTCTGGGCCTCTTAGATTAAGACACACAGAGCCATTGAACCTCCGAATATTTTTTCTCTCCGAGACACTTTAGTGATGTAAATACTATCATGACAAAAAGAACCACTAAATGACTTTGTTTTAAAATAACTTAACCTAACGAGATAGACGCTATAATAAACTCACGAGCTTGTACATGGTGGTGGCTGACTTGAGCTTGTTGGAACAATGTATCGGTTGCAGTACTGCCCCTGGTATATATACCACCTTTGCTCCACCATACGTCACTATAGAGTGCGACAGAAAGTGACCTTGTCAAACACTTCCTTACCTTAAACTAGACTAGGCTAGAGTTTATATCCTGTAACGGGCCATTCCCTTGTTGGTACTCTCTAGGTTCACGATAATATTCTATACATCTATTCTCTTGATGTTGGTAAAGACTGTTTTAAACAATCTTAACATTAGCTTAAAGACACTGGACAGCCCTTACAGATTCGCTTCGATTGTCGCATGTTCTAAGGCGCTACTCTTTCAATAGGCTGGCTGCTGATGAAGGGTGGATCTGGTACAATGAGTGTGGTTTTTTCTAATGTGTTTTCTAAACTAACCCTCGCAACTACGAGTACACTTCCTCTTAATTCAACCTTCTTCTTTACAAGCACATTAGAGTAATTAGTGCATAAGAGTATAACTTGAACGTGTAATAAGACGTGGTAATATTTAACAATATTGAAAACTATCATGAGACACCTCTATTCAACACAATCATGAGACATCTCTATTCAACACTATCATGAGACATCTCTATTCAACACTATCATGAGACACCTCTATTCAACACTATCATGAGACACCTCTATTCAACATTATCATGAGACACCTATATTAAACACTATCATGAGACACCTCTATTCAACACAATCATGAGACACCTCTATTCAACACTATCATGAGACACCTCTATTCAACACTATCATGAAACACCTTTATTCAACACAATCATGAAACACCTCTATTCAACACAATCATGAGAGACCTCTATTAAACATTATCATGAGACACCTATATTCAACACTATCATGAGACACCTCTATTCAACACTATCATGAGACACTTATATTCAACACTATCATGAGACACATATATTAAACACTATCGTGAGATACCTCTATTTAATACAATATGAGACATCTCTATTCAACACTATTATGAGACACCTCTATTCAACACTATCATGAGACACCTCTATTCAACACTATCATGAGACACCTCTATTCAACACTATCATGAGACACCTCTATTCAACACTATCATGAGACTCTTCTATTCAACATTATCATGAGACACCTCTATTCAACACTATCATGAGACACCTATATTAAACACTATCATGAGACACTTCTATTCAACACTATCTTGAGACATCTCTATTCAACACTATCATGAGACACCTCTATTCAACACTATCATGATACATGTCTATTCAACACTATCATGAAACACCTTTATTCAACACAGTCATGAGACACCTCTATTCAACACAATCATGATACATGTCTATTCAACACTATCATGAAACACCTTTATTCAACACAATCATGAGACACCTCTATTCAACACAATCATGAGACACCTCTATTCAACACTATCATGAGATACCTCTATTCAACACAATCATGAGACACCTCATATTCAACACTATCATGAGACACCTCTATTCAACACAATCATGAGACACCTCCTATTCAACACTATCATGAGACACCTCTATTCAACACAATCATGAGACACCTCTATTCAACACTATCATGAGACACCTCTATTCAACACTATTATGAGACACCTCTATTCAACATTATCATGAGACACCTATATTAAACACTATCATGAGACACTTCTATTCAACACTATCATGAGACATCTCTATTCAACACTATCATGAGACACCTCTATTCAACACTATCATGATACATGTCTATTCAACACTATCATGAAACACCTTTATTCAACACAGTCATGAGACACCTCTATTCAACACAATCATGAGAGACCTCTATTAAACACTATCATGAGACACCTCTATTCAACACTATCAAGAGACACCTCTATTCAACACTATCATGAGACATCTCTATTCAACACTATCATGAGACACCTCTATTCAACACTATCATGAAACACCTCTAGTCAACAACATCATGAGACGCCTCTATTCAACACTATCATGAGACATCTCTATTCAACACAATCATGAGACACCTCCTATTCAACACTATCATGAGACACCTCTATTCAACACAATCATGATACACATCTATTCAACACTATCATGAGACACCTCTATTCAACACTATCATGAGACACCTCTATTCAACATTATCATGAGACACCTATATTAAACACTATCATGAGACACTTCTATTCAACACTATCATGAGGCATCTCTATTCAACACTATCATGAGACACCTCTATTCAACACTATCATGATACATGTCTATTCAACACTATCATGAAACACCTTTATTCAACACAGTCATGAGACACCTCTATTCAACACAATCATGAGAGACCTCTATTAAACACTATCATGAGACACCTCTATTCAACACTATCATGAGACACCTCTATTCAACACTATCATGAGACACTTATATTCAACGCTATCATGAGACACCTATATTAAACACTATCGTGAGATACCTCTATTCAACACAATCATGAGACACCTCTATTCAACACTATTATGAGACACCTCTATTCAACACTATCATGAGACACCTCTATTCAACACTATCATGAGACACTTCTATTCAACACTATCATGATACACTTCTATTAAACACTATCATGAGACACTTCTATTCAACACTATCATGAGACGTCTCTATTCAAAAATATCATGAAACACCTCTAGTAAACATCATCATTAGATGCCTCTATTCAACACTATCATGAGACACTTCTATTTAACACTATCATGAGACGCCTCTATTCAACACTATCATGAGACACCATTATTTAACACTATCATGAGACACCTCTATTCAAAACTATCATGAGACACCTCTATTCATTACTATCATGAAACACCTCTATTCAACACTATCATGAAACACCTCTATTCAACATCATCATGAGAGGCCTCTATTCAACACTATCATGAGACACCTCTATTCAACACTATCATGAGACACCTTTATTTAATACTATCATGAGACACCTATAGTCAACACTATCATGAGACACCTCTATTCAACACTATCATGAGACACCTCTATTCAACCCTATCATGAGACACTTCTATTCAACATTATCATGAGACACCTCTATTCAACACTATCATGAGACACCTATATTAAACACTATCATGAGACACTTCTATTCAACACTATCATGAGACATCACTATTCAACACTATCATGAGACACCTCTATTCAACACTATCATGATACATGTCTATTCAACACTATCATGAAACACCTTTATTCAACACAGTCATTAGACACCTCTATTCAACACAATCATGATACATGTCTATTCAACACTATCATGAAACACCTTTATTCAACACAATCATGAGACACCTCTATTCAACACAATCATGAGACACCTCTATTCAACACTATCATGAGATACCTCTATTCAACACAATCATGAGACACCTCATATTCAACACTATCATGAGACACCTCTATTCAACACAATCATGAGACACCTCTATTAAAACACATCATGAGACACCTCCTATTCAACACTATCATGAGACACCTCTATTCAACACAATCATGAGACACCTCTATTCAACACTATCATGAGACACCTCTATTCAACACTATGAGACACCTCTATTCAACATTATCATGAGACACCTATATTAAACACTATCATGAGACACTTCTATTCAACACTATCATGAGACATCTCTATTCAACACTATCATGAGACACCTCTATTCAACACTATCATGATACATTGTCTATTCAATACTATCATGAAACACCTTTATTCAACACAGTCATGAGACACCTCTATTCAACACAATCATGAGAGACCTCTAATTAAACACTATCATGAGACACCTCTATTCAACACTATCATGAGACACTCTTATTCAACACTATCATGAGACAACTATATTAAACACTATCGTGAGATACCTTATTCAACACAATCATGAGAACCTCTATTCAACACTATTATGAGACACCTCTATTCAACACTATCATGAGACACTTCTATTCAACACTATCATGAGACACCTCTATTCAACACTATCATGATACACTTCTATTAAACACTATCATGAGTACACTTCTATTCAACACTATCATGAGACGTCTCTATTCAAAATATCATGAAACATCTCTAGTAAACATCATCATTGATGCCTCTATTCAACACTATCATGAGACACTCTATTCAACACTATTATGAGACACCTTCTATTCAACACTATCATGAGACGCCTCTATTCAACACTATCATGAGACACCATTATTTAACACTATCATGAGACACCTCTATTCAAAACTATCATGAGACACCTCTATTCATTACTATCATGAAACACCTCTATTCAACACTATCATGAAAACACTCTATTCAACATCATCATGAGAGGCCTCTATTCAACACTATCATGAGACACCTCTATTCAACACTATCATGAGACACCTTTATTTAATACTATCATGAGACACCTATAGTCAACACTATCATGAGACACTTCTATTCAACACTATCATGAGACACCTCTATTCAACCCTATCATGAGACACTTCTATTCAACATTATCATGAGACACCTCTATTGAACACTATCATGAGACACCTATATTAAACACTATCATGAGACACTTCTATTCAACACTATCATGAGACATCACTATTCAACACTATCATGAGACACCTCTATTCAACACTATCATGATACATGTCTATTCAACACTATCATGAAACACCTTTATTCAACACAGTCATTAGACACCTCTATTCAACACAATCATATATACATGTCTATTCAGCACTATCATGAAACACCTTTATTCAACACAATCATGAGACACCTCTATTCAACACAATCATGAGACACCTCTATTCAACACTATCATGAGATACCTCTATTCAACACAATCATGAGACACCTCATATTCAACACTATCATGAGACACCTCTATTCAACACAATCATGAGACACCTCTATTCAACACAATCATGAGACACTCCTATTCAACACTATCATGAGACACCTCTATTCAACACAATCATGAGACACCTCTATTCAACACTATCATGAGACACCTCTATTCAACACTATCATGAGACACTTCTATTCAACACTATCATGAGACGTCTCTATTCAAAAATATCATGAAACACCTCTAGTAAACATCATCATTAGATGCCTCTATTCAATACTATCATGATACACTTCTATTAAACACTATCATGAGACACTTCTATTCAACACTATCATGAGACGTCTCTATTCAAAAATATCATGAAACACCTCTAGTAAACATCATCATTAGATGCCTCTATTCAATACTATCATGAGACACTTCTATTTAACACTATCATGAGACGCCTCTATTCAACACTATCATGAGACACCATTATTTAACACTATCATGAGACACCTCTATTCAACACTATCATGAGACACCTCTATTCAACACTATCATGAGACACATCTATTCAACATTATCATGAGACACCTCTATTCAACACTATCATGAGACACCTATATTAAACACTATCATGAGACACTTCTATTCAACACTATCATGAGACATCTCTATTCAACACTATCATTAGACACCTCTATTCAACACTATCATGATACATGTCTATTCAACACTATCATGAAACACCTTTATTCAACACAGTCATTAGACACCTCTATTCAACACAATCATGATACATGTCTATTCAACACTATCATGAAACACCTTTATTCAACACAATCATGAGACACCTCTATTCAACACAATCATGAGACACCTCTATTCAACACTATCATGAGATACCTCTATTCAACACAATCATGAGACACCTCATGTTCAACACTATCATGAGACACCTCTATTCAACACAATCATGAGACACTTCTATTCAACACAATCATGAGACACCTCCTATTCAACACTATCATGAGACACCTCTATTCAACACAATCATGAGACACCTCTATTCAACACTATCATGAGACACCTCTATTCAACACTATGAGACACCTCTATTCAACATTATCATGAGACACCTATATTAAACACTATCATGAGACACTTCTATTCAACACTATCATGAGACATCTCTATTCAACACTATCATGAGACACCTCTATTCAACACTATCATGATACATGTCTATTCAATACTATCATGAAACACCTTTATTCAACACAGTCATGAGACACCTCTATTCAACACAATCATGAGAGACCTCTATTAAACACTATCATGAGACACCTCTATTCAACACTATCATGAGACACTTATATTCAACACTATCATGAGACACCTATATTAAACACTATCGTTAGATACCTCTATTCAACACAATCATGAGACACCTCTATTCAACACTATTATGAGACACCTCTATTCAACACTATCATGAGACACTTCTATTCAACACTATCATGAGACACCTCTATTCAACACTATCATGATACACTTCTATTAAACACTATCATGAGACACTTCTATTCAACACTATCATGAGACGTCTCTATTCAAAAATATCATGAAACACCTCTAGTAAACATCATCATTAGATGCCTCTATTCAACACTATCATGAGACACTTCTATTTAACACTATCATGAGACGCCTCTATTCAACACTACCATGAGACACCACTATTTAACACTACCATGAGACACCTCTATTCAAAACTATCATGAGACACCTCTATTCATTACTATCATGAAACACCTCTATTCAACACTATCATGAAACACCTCTATTCAACATCATCATGAGATGCCTTTATTCAACACTATCATGAGACACCTCTATTCAACACTATCATGAGACACCTTTATTTAATACTATCATGAGACACCTATAGTCAACACTATCATGAGACACCTCTATTCAACACTATCAAGAGACACCTCTATTCAACACTATCATGAGACATCTCTATTCAACACTATCATGAGATACCTCTATTCAACACTATCATGAAACATCTCTAGTCAACAACATCATGAGACGCCTCTATTCAACACTATCATGAGACATCTCTATTCAACACAATCATGAGACACCTCCTATTCAACACTATCATGAGACACCTCTATTCAACACAATCATGAGACACATCTATTCAACACTATCATGAGACACCTCTATTCAACACTATCATGAGACACCTCTATTCAACATTATCATGAGACATCTATATTAAACACTATCATGAGACACTTCTATTCAACACTATCATGAGGCATCTCTATTCAACACTATCATGAGACACCTCTATTCAACACTATCATGATACATGTCTATTCAACACTATCATGAAACACCTTTATTCAACACAGTCATGAGACACCTCTATTCAAACACAATCATGAGAGACCTCTATTAAACACTATCATGAGACACCTCTATTCAACACTATCATGAGACACCTCTATTCAACACTATTATGAGACACCTCTATTCAACACTATCATGAGACACCTCTATTCAACACTATCATGAGACACTTCTATTCAACACTATCATGATACACTTCTATTAAACACTATCATGAGACACTTCTATTCAACACTATCATGAGACGTCTCTATTCAAAAATATCATGAAACTCCTCTAGTAAACATCATCATTAGATGCCTCTATTCAACACTATCATGAGACACTTCTATTTAACACTATCATGAGACGCCTCTATTCAACACTATCATGAGACACCATTATTTAACACTATCATGAGACACCTCTATTCAAAACTATCATGAGACACCTCTATTCATTACTATCATGAAACACCTCTATTCAACACTATCATGAAACACCTCTATTCAACATCATCATGAGATGCCTCTATTCAACACTATCATGAGACACCTCTATTCAACTCTATCATGAGACACCTTTATTTAATACTATCATGAGACACCTATAGTCATCACTATCATGAGACACCTCTATTCAACACTATCATGAGACATCTCTATTCAACACTATCATGAGACACCTCTATTCAACACTATCATGAAACACCTCTAGTCAACAACATCATGAGACGCCTCTATTCAACACTATCATGGACACCTCTATTCAATACCATCATGAGACACCTCTATTCAACATTATCATGAGACATCTCTATTCAACACTATCATGAAACACCTCTATTCAACATCATCATCAGATGCCTCTATTCAACACTATCATGAGACACCTCTATTCAACACTATCAAGAGACACCTCTATTCAACACTATCATGAGACATCTCTATTCAACACTATCATGAAACACCTCTATTCAACATCATCATGAGACGCCTTTATTCAACAATATCATGAGACACCTCTATTCAACACTATCTTATCGGTCTGGCTGTGACAGCGACGAGGAGGTCGGAATTTGTATCTATACTGTGTTTATTTTTAATGTTTTCATCACTATTGACTCATGCAACTGCGGGTGCACTTCCTCTAAATTATAACTTCCATATCATTAAGCATTTGGTTGAGCTCACTGTTTGTTTTACGACCCCCACTTAACGAGAGCAATAATAAATGTTTGTCTGAATACAATAAGATGACCTGAAATGTTGTTGCCTGCTTTTAAATATAAAACAAGGCATGAATGAAATCAGTTGCAACTAATACCGACTAACTATCGTGAATGAAATCATTCCCATCTGTTACCAACTAATTATTGTGAATGAAACTAGTCCAAGTTGATACCGACTAACTATCGTGATGAAAACTGTCCAAGCTTCTACCGACTAATTATTGTGATTAAATACAGTCCAAGCTTATACCGACTAATTTGGTGATTGAAACCAGTCCAAGCTTATACCGACTAATTATCGTGATTAAATACAGTCCAAGCTTATACCGACTAATTTGGTGATTGAAACCAGTCCAAGCTTATACCGACTAACTATCTTTATTAAATACAGTCCAAGCTTATACCGACTAATTTGTAGATTGAAACAAGTCCAATCTTATACCGACTAATTATCGTGAATGAAACTAGTCCAAGCCGATACCAACTAATTATTGTTAATGAAATTAGTCCAACCTGATACCAACTAACTATCGTGAACCAAACCAGTCCAAGCTGATACCGACAAATGATCGTGAATGAAACCATTCCAAGCTGATATCAACTAGTTATCGTGACGTGAACAAAATTGTTAAAAATAATTTGTTAATGGTTTTGTTGTAAATTTAATCTCTTCTATCGTTACAAAGTACGATTACAGAAAGTAAAGTCTTAAAGATTAGATTATTTTTCATTTAATAAAATACTATTTATTGTTTTAATCTATGAGGCCAGTGGGATATAGGATGGTTTGAATGAAGTTACCCCTATTTGCGTGGAGGAAGATCGGAGAAACCTTTGAACAATAAACCATTTCTGTGCATGCAGCCGGGAATTGAATTCTGACATCTTTGTCACCATTACTCAGTATATAGTGACAGTGACACTTCAGTACATAGTGACAGTGACAGTGATACTCCAGTATATAGTCAGGGCAAGATTAACCACCAAACAAAATAAGCTCGTGCTTAGGGTTTCAGGAGAAAATGGCATCACAAAAATACACAGAGAAAAAAAATTGAAACTTTTTTAGTAAAATAATTCCATGCAACAATTGATTTTTAGTACCCATTTTGTCCTATTTTAGGTTATCAGTGGATTCAACACCAAATCTTTCACAACCAGTTAAGTGTTGTACTTAGATATACTTAAAGAATGAGCAACTTAATGCTCAATTTTTAACTTTTTTAGAGATGAAAAGCCAGACAGCGAAGAAATGGCAAATCGGGTTTTACATTAATTACGCGAAGATTATAGGCTATACTTCTCGAAATGTAGAGGTAAATCTTAAGATAACGATGCTAACATGTCTGGGCTTTATAAGGGGATACCGAAAATAAATCTTGAAACAATGATGCTATTTATGTACCCTGTGAAGCCCACTTATTAAATCTAATAGGCTGAAGGGCTGTGGACTGCTACTAAGAGGCAATTAATTTCTTCTCGAGAGTGCAGTTACTGTATAATTTTTTTTCCAGCATCAACCAGCCAGTGAAAAATCCTTGAAAGTTATATTGGAAATGAAATTGTCTTAAAATCCCTCTCTGACACCAGATAAGAGCCACATGCTATGGCTACAGCAAAAATCTTTAGATTTTATCTTAAGATATAGTAGTATTTGATTGTATAGCTGAAGGCCAGTATCAAAAAAGATACACTAGAAGAGAAGCAAATAATATATCAAATAGGAAGTAAGAATTAGAATTTGTCTTTATGCTGAATAATTTTTGAATGATATTTAACACAATTTTCATAAAGCAAGCCTAGTTATAAAGAATGATGACGAGAACTTAAAAACATCTGCAGATCTCTATGAATCATTAGCAGATCAACTATGTTATTCACGAAATCATTTCGAAACATATGAAACAGCTACAAAAGAAATGCTACCAGATGTGGACAGTCACACTCTACGGCAGTGGTTCTCAAACTGTGGTCTGCGGGCCAATGGTGGTCCGTGGCTAGGTCCTAGGTGGTCCAGGAATTTTTTAAATTTTCTATGAAAAATCTGTATTTATAAAACGTTTAATCACAGTGAAATGGATACTAAAAATGTATTCGTTTATATACTTTCTTGGAATGTCTTGGTACCATTTTAATTCTAAACATAATTATACTGATACTGTTTCTTGTCCTCGGTCTTAAACAGGTCTATGAGGTTGTATTTTTTTAAATTCACTTATTAATTTTTGTTCATTATCTTGTATTATTTTCTTATCGACGCATATATATTTAAAGATGTGGTTTTTGTGTTTATCAGTGATTTACCATTTTCTTTTGTGTTTTAAAATATGATAAAAATACAGTACTTTTTAATATATTTATTTTTAACTTTTTATCAATGAAATAACTTTAATTTCAAGTTTTTATGAAGATAATGCATTTCAATGAGCTGTTAAATCATTATTCCTAAATGTTGGTACTTGACTGGAAGAGGTGCTGAGGTATGTGGTCCATGTTAGGGTGACAGTCCACACCTAGTGGTCCGTGGTAAAGGAGGATTTGAGAACCACTGCTCTACAGTCCACATTACGTGACTGGGAGCCTTGACCTCTCCGTCACCAACAGTCTAACACAGAGTGACAGTGACACCCTAGACCATGTGACCACTGAGGCGGGTAGTTTGTTATATTGTTAACATTATGTTCCAAATACGGTACCTACATTGTTTTAGTCGACGTTACATTTAAATACAATATTAATTATTTTTAGTTTAATTACTTCTGATTTTATTTATTTTAAATTCTAAAAACTATAATAAACATAGAAATGTGTCCATTCCAGTAGTATATTTTGTTGAATATATCAATTTTAAGTGCTGTTAGAAAATGTTGTGTTCGTAATTTAGATTAAATTTTCCTTTACGAGCCTTACCAAACTTATTTATACTGGTATTTAATATTATAACTTATTAATACTGATAGTGAATTCTTGTTTCACGGTAGTTATTTGAATGTATAACTCACAAATCGGACTTTAATTGTTCTTTTATTAATTCCTATAACACCGAATTAAAGTTATAAAAATATATTTTTTATTGACTTGAAATGAGTGAAGATTCAATTTAATTTAAGATTTCTATTAAATGATTATATTTGTAAATATATTTGGAAAAGTTTGTAAAAACCATATCAATAACTATTTATTATTTTATTTATACCTATTTTCATCTTGTATTATCACCGTTATAATCTTAAGTAGCCATTTTAAATTTGACGTGTTAGGTTTGATTGGAGAACTCATATATTAAAAATTAATAGACCTGTATACGCAGATGAGAGGTTCGATTTTATTTCACATTAATACAATAATAATAATAATAATATTAAAAGCGAAGAAGGGTGGTGGCAAGGTATGAAAGTGTCGTCATCTAGTAGGCGATCTTGTAACCATGCTGCTCGACAGGGGCTACGCTGTAAGCGACGCGGTGGCCGGTGGTGTAGGCGACGGGGGCGGCGGCGTACCCATAACTAGCGGGAGCAGCGGCATAAGCCAAGGGAGAGGCGGCGTATCCGTAGCTAGCGGGAGCAGCAGCGTAGGCCAGGTGACCAGGAGCGGCGACGCCGTAGGTAGCGGTATAGGTGGCGGGAGCGCCAATCAGGCCGGGGGCGGCGTAGTGGGAGATGGCTGGGGCGCCAATGAGACCGGGGGCGGCAGAAGCCACAGCCACGAGGGCGAAGAAGGTGATCTGAGGTTGTAGAAACACATATTACCACCTTAACAAGAAAACCTGCTAATTGTGCTATCATTCTCTCCAATAGTTATAATATTTATTATATGTATAATTGCAATACTATTTATTACACAGCGATGTTTATTCATTCCTTGTTTGCAAAGCTTTCTGATGGTTTTCTATCTAAGGCCAAATTTTCACATTTAATTTGATTAAAAATTATTTTAGACGAATTTAAAAATTGGCAATTCACACTATTGCAATTTTAAATTGTTTATAAAACTAGGACTACTTTGAAATAAATCATTTTAAGTCTTCAAAATGATTCTGATTCTAAACATATTGTTAAAAAACTAGCTATTTTCATTAAATATAACATTTTTGTAAATTTTATAGCCTTTCCCTTTTCCTAGCACTGATCATACATTTATTCGTAATTCGTTTTTGTTATTTATTGGTAAATAACCAATTATTTCAAGACATACACATTAAAAAGAGTGCTTTGGCTCTAGAGTAACTCAATAAACAAACTTGTGTTTGTATATATACATCCCTATTGCTATTTTTACTATAGTTTATACTATTATTTATTGATGTGACGGTATTATTAGTAAAAAAAATACTTTGTTCATATTGTTTTTAAGACACCTATACATCACGATATGATTTTTAAAGTAAGTTATACAACTTAAGGCCAGTCTTATGACACCTGGATAGATATTAATCTGGCCGATAAATATTTTATCTGGCCGATAAGTTAAAACTGTTCTTATGACTGCCAGATAGCATTTATCTGCCAGATAAAATATATGTATCCATCACATTTTTATCGGGAAGTTTAAGTACCTGTTAACGTTTATCTGAAAGTTAAAATGGGTGTTGCCATAATGACGCGTTTTTTTTTATGAGGTTTCGCATATCAGAATCTGATTTTAATTTAAAATCTAGGTTCACGTATTAAGTAGGCACAGGCCTAGGCTCTGACCAAATATAAAGTTAGAACATTTATTTCACACTTTTATAAAACCTGACAAGCTATTTGTTTAGTTATAGTTACATAAGAACAAATTATTTAAATGCGAGTACAATAAATTTTATTTTGTAAACGTTGTACCAAACTATTGACCACATTTTGGCAGATACGGAAATTAGTACTTGAAAGGCAACCTAGCTTCTGCGACCACGGGAAGCCATCTGTTTCCTCGCACTCGTTTAGCCGCCATTATTTAACAATTAACGTTGAGCGTTGTAGCCACTAGCCAGGTTGTAGCGGTAGAAGGTTTATTCGCATGCACGCACCAGTAAGAACAGTACCAACATTGCGCTTTCTACATAAAAATATATTCATCTGGCTGATGGCTGATAACCTTATATGGTCGCTAACTTTAACCTCCCGATAGCAATATTCATCCGGTAGTCATAAGACGTTGTTAAATCTTTATCAAATAAATGCATGAATATTATTCATACCTTTTGTTAAAATATAGGACTTTACTAATTCTATTATGTCTTACACAATATATTTTTGACTTTTTTTTCGCCAGAAAAGTTTATTAAGTTAATTTATTACTTTATTTATAATATAGTTTTGTAAATCGAAATCAAATATGTTTATAGGAACTGTTAGAAATAAAATGAAAACTGTCTCAATTTTAATTTTATGAATATACAAACCAATATATATTTTATTTGAATTTTACTTTTTTAATTACAAAACAGAAAGGATTATGTCTTATATAAGTAAATATTTTAATTAACCTGTTAGTTCATAAATAGTTTCTGATTATATAAAATGCTATATTTTAATATTTCCTGTGAAGAGATTTTAAGTTAAAACCCTCAACTTTTTGTTTAGCATATTTTGCTGTAAAAAAAATTTAATCTTCCTAGAAACTTCTCCAAATGTCAAAAGTCGTAAGAAAATCAAGTTATTGTAGCTACGAGAACAAAAGGGAATCGACGAATGCTTAGTAACTTTGAATAGGAAAAATCCAATGTAACCGATCAAATTTGTATGAAATCCTTTACCATATGAAACCTAACTTAACCTAAGGAAACAAGACCAGAATTGTGATCTTGTGATGTTGAACTTACCAGCTTGTACATGGTGTGTGTTGGTAGTTGCTAGAACAATGTATCTGCTGCAGTGCAGTTCCTGATATATATACCCCACTGAGGGAGAAATACCTCTCCCTCTTTTCCACCAAGACAATTAATGTGTTCCGGTTCTCTTGGAGTAACCTTGACAAGTTCACAAGACAACTCAACTCAGGCTGTGTCGCAGACAAGGTATACACCAGACACTCATTCTTACGGGAGATTCGCTGCACTCCTTGAGCCAAGTCGAGTCCTTCGCTACACTGGGGAGTGCTAGTTGCAGTTATCCGTGCTAACAGCCCTTCCAAGTGAAACAACTCACTTTCAAATTATTCGTTGTAAAGGGGTTGCGGTTCGAACACAATAGTTCAGGTGTCAGCAATCCCCCTCCCAACTCATCCCTTCACACCAATCCAATAAACAAACCTTCTCAGACAAGAAACTAGTATCAATAGTATTTGAAGATTGCTTACAACTAGACAGTTTGTTGGACAAAACAGGAGTATTGTATTCTACGTCTTATTTGTAATTTGCAGTTTGAGTAGGCTCGTTCGGGGGGCTGGTTTATGGAAGGGGATGGGGCCGCTATATGAACCTAGCTTTGTGAGAGCCGGTTTATTGACACAAGACGGTGTTTTTTGTTTGTTCGCTAGTAAAACCATCTCTAAAGCGATCGCTCTTTTTTTTTAAGCCTGCTTAATATCGATTTTACCACTTAGGAATGCACCTAGCGATCCCCGTGTTGGACTGAAGCTCTCCCAATGAGAGCAGCCATTTTAACCTGGAGGCTGTAGGTCTGGTGTATACCTTGTCAGTGTCCTAGGTTCATGTTAACCTGGAGGCTGTAGGTCTGATGTATACCTTGTCAGTGTCCTAGGTTCATGTTAACCTGGAGGCTGTGGGTCTGATGTATATCTTGTCAGTGTCCTAGGTTCATGTTAACCTGGAGGCTGTAGGTCTGATGTATACCTTGTCAGTGTCCTAGGTTCATGTTAACCTGGAGGCTGTGGGTCTGATGTATATCTTGTCAGTGTCCTAGGTTCATGTTAACCTGGAGGCTGTGGGTCTGATATATACCTTGTCAGTGTCCTAGGTTCATGTTAACCTGGAGGCTGTGGGTCTGATATATACCTTGTCAGTGTCCTAGGTTCATGTTAACCTGGAGGCTGTGGGTCTGATATATACCTTGTCAGTGTTCTAGGTTCATGTTAACCTGGAGGCTGTGGGTCTGGTGTATATCTTGTCAGTGTCCTAGGTTCATGTTAACCTGGAGGCTGTGGGTCTGATATATACCTTGTCAGTGTCCTAGGTTCATGTTAACCTGGAGGCTGTGGGTCTGATATATACCTTGTCAGTGTCCTAGGTTCATGTTAACCTGGAGGCTGTGGGTCTGATATATACCTTGTCAGTGTTCTAGGTTCATGTTAACCTGGAGGCTGTGGGTCTGGTGTATATCTTGTCAGTGTCCTAGGTTCATGTTAACCTGGAGGCTGTAGGTCTGATGTATACCTTTTCAGTGTCCTAGGTTCATGTTAACCTGGAGGCTGTAGGTCTGTATACCTTGTCAGTATCCTAGGTTCACGTTAACCTGGAGGCTGTAGGTCTGATGTATACCTTGTCAGTGTCCTAGGTTCATGTTAACCTGGAGGCTGTAGGTCTGGTGTATACCTTGTCAGTGTCCTAGGTTCATGTTAACCTGGAGGTTGTGGGTCTGATGTATACCTTGTCAGTGTCCTAGGTTCATGTTAACCTGGAGGTTGTGGGTCTGGTGTATACCTTGTAGTGTCCTAGGTTCATGTTAACCTGGAGGCTGTATTGTCTGATGTATACCTTGTCAGTGTCCTAGGTTCATGTTAACCTGGAGGTTGTGGGTCTGGTGTATACCTTGTAGTGTCCTAGGTTCATGTTAACCTGGAGGCTGTAGGTCTGATGTATACCTTGTCAGTGTCCTAGGTTCATGTTAACCTGGAGGTTGTGGGTCTGATGTATACCTTGTCAGTGTCCTAGGTTCATGTTAACCTGGAGGTTGTAGGTCTGGTGTATACCTTGTCAGTGTCCTAGGTTCATGTTAACCTGGAGGCTGTAGGTCTGATGTATACCTTGTCAGTGTCCTAGGTTCATGTTAACCTGGAGGTTGTGGGTCTGATGTATACCTTGTCAGTGTCCTAGGTTCATGTTAATCTCCCACTATCGGTCCGAGCTGGAACTTAAGCCAGGTTCATGCTACATTTAGTTTGCGAAATTTTGACTGTGAAACACTTTCAAGCATACGCTAGTAACCTTTGTTTTGAGCTTAATAGTAATAAAATAATTATTAAAGAAAATTAAAACACAAGTATTCTTATATATAGTCTACATATACATATGTAATGAGGGTTTATAATTCTGTTTTAATGTATTTTTATTTAATCATGTTACTAATTTTTATATTTTACTAGGAGTATTTCTGCTGTTGACTTACTGCAGACTTGCTTGACGGAATCGTACAGTCAACCCAGCCAAGTGTGATGGTGCTTTGTGGGGGATATTTGTTAGTTTTAATTCAAGTTTAGGAGCATTTGGAAGGGTTTTATTTTATTCTGGGCTATAATGGTTACACTACTCTGTCCATTCACCATATTGAGGACCGAACACGATGTTAGTATTCTTTTCTTTGTTAAAAAAAACCACTAGTCGTTTATTCCAAAAACATCCGTTATGGGAGCAACTTTTGGATGAACCCAAGCGTACGCGAATCTAATATCTTCAATCTCGAATCAAACCCAAATCTAGGTTTATTTTGGATCCATGCTTAAAATTATGCCTTGAGAAATTTTTAAATCAGAACATTCATGATGAAAAGGTTTCGTATATAATATTATGATAAATTTTATTTACTTGTTTTTGTATCGCATCCAATATACAAATATTACAATCACAAAATTATTTAATTTTAATGACCAGATTATTAATATTAAACAATTCACAAGTGACTGTAGACAGGTAAAACCTAATATAAACAATGTGTAGTTCTAGATTTGCATTCAAAGTTTTGCACAAGCTTAGATATCAGCTAGTGCCAATATCCTACCCCCCCTCCCCGACCCCCGATAAATAGTCTGCTCTACAGCCATACACGAGGAAAGTCCTTCAACTTAACCTCGAGTACGTTCTAGGAACAAGCTTTTATTATTAGTATTCTTATTGTTATATCATATATTATAAATATATGATTATTTTTTTTATATTTTCAATAGCAAAATTTCTTGTAAATTAGCCCTTGACCATATAGGTATAATGCCTCTTCTTGGGCCTCTAGTAATCCTAAATTATTTCATCCCAACAATTCTCAACATTTACTCTTTGAGCCCTACAGGACGTTGTATCCACAGCGCTAATTCCAGATATGTCGAATTCGACTTTTATCATAAAAGAAAAGCCAAACTCAGAGAGTTATTTAAGGGACTCCCTACACTATTTATCCTGTAGATGGTCTGCCTTGAATATTTAAATTTACATTATTCTTCGTTATTAGTTTGCTTATTGTTAAGTTTACTTTCAAGTTATTTATCTATTAATTTTATTATTACCATGTCCTATTTTTTTTGTAGCTATTCATCAGTATGTATAATTATTTATCTATGCTTGTTTATTTTATTTTGTTACTAAACATATTTGTAAGGTACTTGTGTACTTTTCAATGCTGGCCTGTCATAGGTCTCACGACTGTTGGCCGGCACTATAATAAAGGAAATTGAAATCATTTTTATTTTTGTTACTATTATAATATCTGCCTACAAAATGTACAAGTTGAATTCGCGGCTCTGAATCCACCAATCCAAATTAGGGGCTTGACCCCTCTGCCCATTTGGGGTTAATCCACGGCACGAACATTAATCGACGATTGGTGACGTGAGGGTCTCGCAAGAACAGTCTCACCTTATTCAATGCATATTTAATATTGTCCTTCCCCGCAAAGGCCTCAGGCATGTTCTCCTACCGTCTAGTATTGGCTCAAGGCTGGTTTTTTTTAAAACTGTTTAGGGGGGGAGGTTTTACAGGTGTTTCGTCAACAGTTGTGCAGGCGGAACTTGTAGGATCTTGTTACTCGGCAGTGGGGGGAGGGAGGGCGACTCAGGCCAGACACTTGTGTCCAACTGGTAACTTAGTAGAGCTGAAAAATGGATGACGGTATCATATTTTATAGAGTCAAAGACGTTATTCTGGTTTTATTTCATCCATCAATATATAATTTATTTTTTACATCAGGTGTATCTAAAACTGTGCACTTGATGTCCGCTCAGCAAAGTCAGCTCGGAGGAATACTCACTGGCGAGAAGCGGCGAGTGTTTGTGTTCACGAATGGCTAGGACGCACAATTAATAGGCATATAGACCCCAAGATTATTTGAAATCACTGCCATGAAGTTGTTCATTAACAACTTCTAATACACTCCAGGATAGAACATGAAATTGTCTATTGAAATTGTCTCCCTGATGGACTGAATAACCACAATTTGAACTTTAGCGTATATTGAGGGGTACTACGGGTAGTTTAGCGACGATACCATTTTTTTTACCCTTCTGTGTAACGAAACCAGGACTTTGTGATCAATATAATTGATTATAATTATAATGAGGACTTTTTTCTTTTTTTTTTTGTAAGAATAGTGGTCGACAGTCCAACTTCACTAGGAAGAACCTTTTCTGACAGCTAGAACAGTTACTAGCTCTACTTTCATAGGAAGAACCTTATCTGGAAGCATGAATAGTTACTAGATCTACTTTCATAGGTAGAACCTCATGACAGCTAAAACAGTTACTAGATCTACTTTCATAGGAAAATTAAATTAGTTTGAAACTAATCTAACACTTGTAAAAATAATTGTAAACTCCGTTTACTACGAAAGGTAGCAGGCAAGCTTACCTTGATGGCCTTCACTGTGATCATTGGGTGGCCACTCCAATAGCACTAGCTGATCCCGTAAACTAAGTTTGGGGCACTATCGCTAGGGGCAACTTGCAATGACGTCATAGAGTAATGTGCATGCGTGGACGTGAAGTCCATAGAAAAGTAAGTGAGAAGTCTATGTAAAATTCGCCATTACTGTTTTGTTAGCAATTTGTCGTTTATTTTAAAGAAGGAGCTTAGCTAGATTTTCTAGATTTTACATTTTATAACGTGGTTTATTTATAAAATAATGGATTTAGTTACATTTGATTGAATTTGATATAAGAATTGATTAATTAAGAATCCTCAATAAAAAATGCGTTTTGTTCCAAGTGTAACGTCCCGCTTCGAATATTTTAGTTCGTGGTACTAACGCCGTGAGCGCTAGCGATGTGGTTCTACTTGCCAACATTAGAGTGGCACTTCTATACTTATCCCTTCTCTATGACTGTAATGCAGTTTAGAGGATAGAGCCATATTGTAATCGGTAAAGGTAAGACTTCTACGATTCATGGTAGACGAAATGTATATGAATAGTGAAGTTTAGAAGATTGATTTGACATTTAGGTTAAAGATGTAGCTGTATCAAGTATCATAACCAGGGGCTCTGGGTTCGATTCCCATGTCCAAGTGTCATTTTTAAAACTGCTATTATTAAATTAGTGTGTTTATACTAAGATTTTAAAACCATAAAAAAATTTCTTGATATTAAATTATATGACAAATTTTGGCTATGAATTAATCATGTACTTTACACAATTCAAGCTTCTCGGGATAAGGATGTGAAAAGAGAAATAATTATTTGGCATGTTCTACTCTAAAATATTGCAAAAAAAACCCATTGAGACGCAATTATTTATTTGGCCTGCATTTACTAGAGGGGATAAAACATATTTGAAATAATCAGTGGCGGCTCGTGAGGGAGGGATTCAGGCCCTCTCCCCCACCATGCAAAATAAATCAAAAGAAACTATTTTGAAATTCATACCAATTTTCCCATATTTTTTATTACATAATGGAAAACATAAGTGAAATAAAAAAATTTCCTTAAATTTTATTGAGGAAATTAGTGAAACCATAATCACATCAACGCGAGACAACATGTAGTAAAACTATGGTATGAATTTGTTATGTTGTTGGCATTGACAGAGAAAATTAAATCGTAGGAATCTTGATTTCGCTATGTTGTAGACTTGTAACCTGTGAGAAACGCTATCGTAATTTTGTTGAAAGCAAATATAATAATTTATGAATTAATTAAAAATTGATATTTAACTATTACCAAGTTCTTGAGATGCCCGATCGAAATACGGGCATAAAAAATACTCATCCAACATTGCGGGATTCTTAGATGCCCGAATTATTGCCCGAAATTTTGGTTGCCCGACAACCCCTACAATATACGATAAAATAATCATAATATAATATTGATTATATAATGTATAAAAATATAACAAGTATTTTCTCTTTTTTAAGTAAATACGTATTAAAAAGTATTAATGCATGCACTATATTACACTTTATCAATATCATTCCAAAACAGAGAATAAGTAATTTTAATTATGTTTAAAATATTGTTCGGTTTGGATAAAAATATATGATTAAAAGTAATGAAATAACGTGAGAAAACTTAAGTTTACGTTATTTTAAATGTAAAATATAACTTGGAATTAAAAAACTTAACATTCATAACAAAACAGTGATGTTTTACAAGTGTTGGTAACCAAAAACCTAAACATGATTTTTCAACTGTCATTCAGGTACAAAGCTATGGTGAACAGAATTTAAATGTTTAAATTTAAGGTGGACCACTGAGCCATCCTAGGTAGCCATGTATGTATAGGTGGACCACTGAGACACCCTAGGTACCCATGTATGTGTAGGTGGACCACTGAGCCACCCTATATACCAATGTATGTGTAGGTGCACCACTGAGCCACCCTATATACCAATGTATGTGTAGGTGCACCACTGAGCCACCCTAGGTACCAATGTATGTGTAGGTGGACCACTGAGCCATCCTAGGTACCAATGTATGTGTAGGTGCACCACTGAGCCACCCTAGGTACCAATGTATGTGTAGGTGCACACCTGAGCCACCCTAGGTACCAATGTATGTGTAGGTGGACCACTGAGCCACCCTATATACCAATGTATGTGTAGGTGGGCCACTGAGCCACCCTAGGTACCCATGTATGTGTAGGTGGGCCACTGATCCACCCTAAGTACCAATGTATGTGTAGGTGGGCCACTGAGCCACCCTAGGTACCCATGTATGTGTAGGTGGGCCACTGATCCACCCTAAGTACCAATGTATGTGTAGGTGGGCCACTGAGCCACCCTAGGTACCCATGTATGTGTAGGTGGGCCACTGAGCCACCCTAGGTACCCATGTATGTGTAGGTGGGCCACTGAGCCACCCTATATACCAATGTATGTGTAGGTGGACCACTGATTCACCCTAGGTACCAATGTATGTGTAGGTGGGCCACTGAGCCACCCTAGGTACCAATGTATGTGTAGGTGGACCATTGAGCCACCCTATATACCAATGTATGTGTAGGTGGACCACTGAGCCACCCTAGGTACCAATGTGTGTGTAGGTGGACCATTGAGCCACCCTATATACCAATGTATGTGTAGGTGGACCACTGAGCCACCCTAGGTACCAATGTATGTGTAGGTGGACCACTGAGCCACCCTATATACCAATGTATGTGTAGGTGCACCACTGAGCCACCCTATATACCAATGTATGTGTAGGTGGACCACTGAGCCACCCTAGGTACCAATGTATGTGTAGGTGGACCACTGAGCCACCCTAGGTACCAATGTATGTGTAGGTGGACCATTGAGCCACCCTATATACCAATGTATGTGTAGGTGGACCACTGATCCACCCTAGGTACCAATGTGTGTGTAGGTGGACCACTGATTCACCCTAGGTACCAATGTATGTGTAGGTGGACCACTGAGCCACCCTAGGTACCAATGTATGTGTAGGTGGACCATTGAGCCACCCTATATACCAATGTATGTGTAGGTGGACCACTGATCCACCCTAGGTACCAATGTGTGTGTAGGTGGACCACTGATTCACCCTAGGTACCAATGTGTGTGTAGGTGGACCACTGAGCCACCCTAGGTACCAATGTATGTGTAGGTGGACCACTGATTCACCCTAGGTACCAATGTATGTGTAGGTGGACCACTGAGCCACCCTAGGTACCAATGTGTGTGTAGGTGGACCACTGAGCCACCCTAGGTACCAATGTATGTGTAGGTGGACCACTGAGCCACCCTAGGTACCAATGTATGTGTAGGTGGACCATTGAGCCACCCTATATACCAATGTATGTGTAGGTGGACCACTGATCCACCCTAGGTACCAATGTGTGTGTAGGTGGACCACTGATTCACCCTAGGTACCAATGTATGTGTAGGTGGACCACTGAGCCACCCTAGGTACCCATGTATGTGTAGGTGGACCACTGAGCCACCCTAGGTACCAATGTATGTGTAGGTGGACCATTGAGCCACCCTATATACCAATGTATGTGTAGGTGGACCACTGATCCACCCTAGGTACCAATGTGTGTGTAGGTGGACCACTGATTCACCCTAGGTACCAATGTATGTGTAGGTGGACCACTGAGCCACCCTAGGTACCAATGTATGTGTAGGTGGACCACTGTGCCACCCTAGGTACCAATGTATGTGCAGGTGGACCACTGAGCCACCCTAGGTACCAATGTATGTGTAGGTGGACCACTGTGCCACCCTAGGTACCAATGTATGTGCAGGTGGACCACTGAGCCACCCTATATACCAATGTGTGTGTAGGTGGACCACTGATTCACCCTAGGTACCAATGTATGTGTAGGTGGACCATTGAGCCACCCTATATACCAATGTGTGTGTAGGTGGACCACTGATTCACCCTAGGTACCAATGTATGTGTAGGTAGGCCACTGAGCCACCCTAGGTACCAATGTATGTGTAGGTGGACCACTGTGCCACCCTAGGTACCAATGTATGTGCAGGTGGACCACTGAGCCACCCTAGGTACCAATGTATGTGTAGGTGGACACTGTGCCACACGGGTGTCGCTCCGGTCACCAAGCCCTGGTAAGGTACACCCGGGATGTTGGAGTGGGGGGAAGGCGTAGTCCAAGGTAAACCGCCCAGAATCCGATGACCTTGAACTGGAGGAACGGGATGTAGAGTAATAGGTGTTGTTCGCCTGGGCGTGGTGGCCGCTCCTGGGAGGAGATGTGATCTCGTACCACTGAGCTACTTCACGATCTCAATCACAATGTTTGATGGTCTCAAATAGTTCACATTTCAGGGGCAGGAATCTTCCATATTATCTTCAAGTAGGTATTTTAAATCAGTGCAGAGTCAAATGGGGAACTTGCACACAATAACCCCCCAAAGACCGTAAATATTTTAGACTATGTTATATGTCATAAGTAGTCTCCAGTTCACATTTAAAGTGTGTGCAAAATATCCGCTCGAAAATAATTACAGAAATATTAGATTCGAAACATTGTATTGCACCCCCCTGTCAGCAATCATTCCTGGATACATCCCTGTTTCAGACAGAGGGAAAAGGAACATTGTATTGTACCCCCTGTCAGCAATTATTCCTGGATACATCCCTGTTTGAGAGAGAGGAAAAGGAACATTGTATTGTACCCCCTGGTGACCTGGTGGTCTAGGGGTAAGGTGTCAGACTTCTGTGCTGAGGGTCCGGGGTTCAATCCTCGGTCCCGGCACAGATTTATCTGATTGCCAAACCCTTCCTTCACCTCTGACAAGACGTGTAATAATCACAAATTGTGAATGTGAGGAATGCCAGGCCTCCACCGTGGTTCGGATTCCTCCATTTCATCTCACAATCACCTTACCATCACACATTAGCGTAAGTGCGTACAACCCGAACGGGTAGTAAGACGCGGTGATAATAATAATAATAATATTGTACCCCCTGTCAGCAATTATTCCTGGATACATCCCTGTTTCAGACAGATGAAAAGGAACATTATCCAAAGAAGAGCCGCTTAAAATTGTATCGCCTTTGAGAACAATACCAAGTGGTTTAATAGTTTGATTTATAAGGGAAAAGAATGGTTGTTTTTTTCCCTTTTCATTCTTTTTCCAAACATAAATACTATTTTCTAGCAACTTTTCGTAAAAAAATGTCCATTTCCTAATTTACGACACTAATATTATTTATTGTTTGGTAAATGAATAAGCTTCACTGGTCGTGTACCCCTTTTGAAATATCCATAAGAAAATATGAAACAAATACCGGTTATCTTATAAAGTATAAACGATCGTTTCAAATGTTAATAAAGTTTTATTAGTAGGCTAAACAAGGCTGTGACAAAGGGAACGAAAGGCTTATAAAAGTTCGCGACGTCACATTCAAATCTGCATTTATTTGTTTATCAGACTCAGGCTTTAATATAGGACTATGTTAATTATTATCAGGGGTGTGCGAAGCTTCAAAAAATTCGAAGCCGAATCGAATCTTTTTGTTCTTTGTATTAGATTCGAACCAATGTTTGGCTTCGTCTGCTATTCGAAGTCTAGTGATTATATTACACTTATATTTTACAACAAATAAAAGTGAACTTAAATTACCTCAAGAAATAAAATATATTTTTATCATTTGGAGTTCTAGAACAAGTTTGCTCTATTTTCTTGGTGGAACTGGGAAAATGTCCACACTTTGAATTTCAAGACGGCCATAACATTAAAACTCTAACCGCCTTGATCACAAAAAATGATTAGTAGCCTACCAACTGAAGAAGAATTTATTCCTCTTGAAAATGTAAATTAAAATTTAATTTTTTTTTTAATTCTCATTGTGTTTAACCAAACGTTTGAAATATTTCTTGAATATTGAAAATATTTTTTTAATAGTTAAAATTCACACACGCAGCCATTCAGTAGTTTACTATATGAATAAATATATTCCATTAAAATTCCTGTTAATGCGTAGGCTAGCGGCAGACTTGAGAGATAGTTGTGCGCATGTGCAAGGAACATGAGATTCCTTAAATTTTTTTTTTTTAAACGTTTGCAAATAGTGATTACTTATAAACGAAAATTGATGTTGATTAGGATAAAATCTTAGATATTTTACTAAAAACAAAATTTAATAAAATCTACCAAAATTTGGTTATTTTAACATATCATACAAGGAATTAATTTATTAGTGAAATTATTATCATCAATGTTGTAGGCCTATTATTTTAAAACTTTGCTATAGGCGCATGCGCTTTCAAATTCAGAACCATATTTCTTTTAGTAATTCACATGGCAAGATTTAAATATATTTATAAAAATCAAAAGTTTCCTTGTTAATTTGTAAAACAGAAAAACTAAAAATTTTGTAACACTGGACTTCTCAAACCTATGAACTCACTCGTCGAATTAACTTAAACTCGTATTTTTTCTAGAAACATTGTTCTTGTAAGTCCGTTAACAATTGTGTTTTGTTAATAATTTTACCTTGTGTGTGAAAGATTAGTGAAACACTATGCAGGCCATATCCATGTTTTTTTTTACTAGTCATTCAGGCTGAACGCATAAAAAAGTGTTTTAATACAAAGGTAAAGGGAATATAACATTTATATGTTGACAGTAAGCAAGAGATATTAATGCTAAGAAAAATTAAATTTAATATTTAGTTAATACGTTACGGTTGCGCGTTGGGCACTAGTTAAAATGATACCGTTTAGTTAGCTGATAATTGCCCCGTGATCGAGCACTAATTAAAGCGATACGGAATTATTATGTGATATTTTAATTTAATAAATAAAACCTTTAATGTAGCACACGATTTATTAAAGTGATTTTATCTTCGGCACTGAATATATAAGTTTATATGATACAGCTTAGTTGAACTACAGATTATTTCTCTATAACATTACACGTTCCGTGTTTTGAGTAGTATGCTGTGTAAATTTATGTGATTACTCTATATATTCATACGCACAAGCAGCTTATATATGACCTACCCCTTGGAACTCTCGTGACAAGTGTCAAAACCAACTAATCTAAAGCGTCCTGGCGACAGGTGTTGTGAAAGCTAGCTTCCTATTGGGTAGAGGGAGCGAGCGTCACTTGCTTTTTTGGTAGACATTACGGAGTTCATTTTTGAAAGAAAAAATAAGTTTTAATGGTGCAATCCTTCGACATTATTTCTGAAAAGCGCGTGATTCTCCATGGATGAAGTCTTGAAAGGATATTTTACATACAATACTTTAAAGAAAAATGCACTTCATCCATGACTTTTTAAATATATGAGTGGGGTCCAAATCAGTATCATTACATAGTTTGATATTAGTTAGATAAATATACTCAATGTCAACATAATATTTTTATTCAAAATTAAATAGAAAGATATTCGAACTTCGATTCCCATCTTATATCATACAGCAAAATAATTATATACTGTAAATTAACCTATTAAACTGTTCTTCAGAACTGTCTTCCTCTCCCTTCTATATCCTCCGAGACATATCCCCCTCGTCAGTGGACACAGCCAGTAGTGTTCCACATGAAACACGATAAGCAGACCCGGGTTCGAGTGGCGGCTGGTTTCTCCAAGGAGAAAGTGTGGTCTTTGTCCGTGGACTGAAGCATCTAAGGAGGAGGGGGGAGGGGAGGATAAGGGGTCATTGTCAAGGGTACCTGTTCCCACACACTGCGGCTTCTGTAACCAGGCTGGCGAGCTCGTAGCCATGCTAGTGATTCCGTAATCAAGCCACGTGGTTTAAGACGTCAGTCTCACAATACATGTCATCATTAAAAAAAAAAAGCTCTATTCGATTGATTGCTTAGAGTTGAAATTCAGATCACCTGAGACGAGTTAACAAATTAAAAACCTTTTGAGTGGCCACCATTTTGAAACGAATAACCAGTTTGAAGAACCATGTACCTTACCTACGTCATTCGGATCAGGTTCAAAGAACGCCTCTACTAAATGGCGTTAAAATCGTTCCACGCATTTGTCGTTTACCTCTAAGCAATCATTGGACAACAAAAAATAGTGCTTGCATTTTATACATTGGGTAATAAACCAGGGAATAGTGCTTGCATTTTGCAGTCTGTCGGGAATTTAAGGGGTCATTTCTTACTCACCCCAATACGGGCAAAAAAAAAAATTCAACTGAAGTATCATTTTAATTTTCTTTTGTTTAGGTTTGTTTGGTTTATATATATATATATATAAATTATCAGAGAATTTTGTTTTGTTTTTAAATAAAAAAAGTAAATCCAAGCAGGGGCGCACCCAGGATTATGGTTTGGGAGAAGGAGGGGGGCTATTTGAAACTATACTGGAGGAAGTAGTTAAATTAAAAATTACAAAAGCTAGCGAAAAATATGTTGAGACTCATCTTATTGAATAGACGAGTGTTTGAGCTGACACCCGCCTTCCTCTAAATAAAAAACAAACTAGCAGTAACAGATCACCAACAAATTCACGATTTGAGCTTGTCCTTTAACAGTTCAAGAAATCCCAGGAACTATACCCTAAAACACAGAGATCGCTTATAAAGAGACCAAGAACTCTCTTGAAACATCCATAAGCCAATGCCGTAAAGCACTACATGATTGGTTACCTGTAGTGTTTGAGAAGCATGGACCAATGATTGGCCGGTGGACGTGGGCGCTCCGAATTAGAGAATTAGAAACTTTTAAACTATCTCAAAAGTCATAGTTTTACTAAAAAAAACTATAGGATGTTGTAAAGAGTTCATTTACATCTAGGCCTAATTATTAATTAATGATTTCAAATATCACTTTCCAAAATGATAAGACACAGGCACGTCAATGATTTAATAAAGGTGTTCTTCGCGTTCTTTCTTTTTTGGTTTGGGGGGGGGGGAGGAGGCGGCTTGAGTTCCCTTAGCCCCCTCCCCCCCTCCCGTGGGTGCGCCACTGTAGTTCATAACTCAAAAGTTAATACATAATTAAATATGGTATAATATTCATTGGTAATTATTTGCATTGACGGAATAATTTTTCTTTCTCGCAACCCCTCGGATAGAGAAGTATTGTAATCGTAAAAAAGGGCTTTAGATTTTTTTTATAAATGTCAACGTTTTATCAACATCAAAAAAGTGTATTTCGCGATGTAGTCTGTCTGTCAGTATCTGTATTTCGAGCCAGAGTCGAAATCATTTCACCGATTGCTTTTTCACAAGGTTCCCCCGAGGGGGTTTTTGGAATTAGATATCCAACCCTAAAATTAAGAATAATTTACTGAGGATACAAAAAGATTAATATGTATTTTCTCAAAATCCGATATAATGATTTTGATTGAATTTTATATCCAGGAATGTTTAACATCACAAATAAAACGGAAACTCTCACGTTCTAATAAAAATGACTTTGAGGGCACTTTACACTGTCAGAAATATACAAGTTTGATCATATCTTCGCACCTTTTTGAGATATGAAATAACTTATTATTATGAAGTAGTAGGATCATTAAAAATACAAATATTTTATTTGAAATATATTTGGTAAAACCAATAATTTCTGACCTATAAGCAAAAATGTATGTTTATACATATTTTATGGATATTTTTGAAAATTGAAATGGATTATTATGCTCTTTGGTGGACAGAGATATTCCTGTTTTCCCTTATTTCTGTAACAGTGTATACTATATTATTTATGCTCTTTTGTGAAATGTTTTTGCAAAAGTGTATATTATTTGTCTCCAAAAGTCATACGAGCTTTTAGTAAAGTCTCTACTTTAAGATAAAAGAAAAAGTCTGTGTGGTGCATATTATAATTTTTTTATTCATAATTCCATTCAATTTTCTTTTTAAATATTCACAGAAATTAGAAGAATTGCTTTTTATGATAACTATTGCTCACCTAAAAAATAATGCGCTGCAATTTAAAAAAACTAGCATCTTGAAAACGAGTAAGGCTTATATAATCCAAGGTATTTACTGATAGGGGACTGTCCCGGAAAATCTGAGACTAATGGTCACTCTATTTTAGGAGCATACAAATTTCAAACATTCGCTAATTCAAAAATATTTTATAAACATTTAATCTAAAAGAAATCCAGATAAGGAACGTTCAAAATATTTTTTAAGGGAATTAAATTTTAAAAATGTTTCATGGTTAAGTCCCCGGATCCCCTTTGATTCTGGGAAAAATATTTTAAAACTTTTTTTAGTTCCCTTCTTCCTAGACAAATAAGGTTCTACCACTGGGTGTAGTAGTGTAGCACATTTGTGCACATACCACTGTTTAACTCACATACAACTGTTTAACTCACATATAACTGTTTAACTCACATACCACTGTTTAACTCACATACCAATGTTTAACTCACATGCCACAGTATAGCTCACATACAACTGTTTAACTCACATCCTACTGTTTAACTCACATACCAATGTTTAACTCACATACAACTGTTTAACTCACATACAACTGTTTAACTCACATCCCACTGTTTAACTCACATACCAATGTTTAACTCACATACAACTGTTTAACTCACATACAACTGTTTAATTCACATACCACTGTTTAACTCACATACCAATGTTTAACTCACATACAACTGTTTAACTCACATCCTACTGTTTAACTCACATACCACTGTTTAACTCACATACCAATGTTTAACTCACATGCCACAGTATAGCTCACATACAACTGTTTAACTCACATCCTACTGTTTAACTCACATACCAATGTTTAACTCACATACAACTGTTTAACTCACATACAACTGTTTAACTCACATACCACTGTTTAACTCACATACCAATGTTTAACTCACATACAACTGTTTAACTCACATACAACTGTTTAATTCACATACCACTGTTTAACTCACATACCAATGTTTAACTCACATACAACTGTTTAACTCACATATAACTGTTTAACTCACATACCACTGTTTAAACTCACATATAACTGTTTAAACTCACATCCCACTGTTTAACTCACATACCGCTGTTTAACTCACATACAACTGTTTAACTCACATACCAATGTTTAACTCACATACAACTGTTTAACTCACATACAACTGTTTAACTCACTACCACTGTTTAAACTCACATACAACTGTTTAACTCACATACAACTGTTTAACTCACATCCTACTGTTTAACTCACATACAACTGTTTAATTCACATACCAATGTTTAACTCACATACCGCTGTTTAACTCACATACAACTGTTTAACTCACATACAACTGTTTAACTCACATCCTACTGTTTAACTCACATCCTACTGTTTAACTCACATACCGCTGTTTAACTCACATACCAATGTTTAACTCACATGCCACTAGTTAGCTCACATACAACTGTTTAACTCACATACCAATGTTTAACTCACATCTACTGTTTAACTCACATACCAACTGTTTAACTCACATACCAATGTTTAACTCACATGCCACAGTATAGCTCACATACAACTGTTTAACTCACATACAACTGTTTAACTCACATACCAATGTTTAACTCACATGCCACAGTATAGCTCACATACAACTGTTTAATTCACATACACTGTTTAACTCACATCCTAATGTTTAACTCACATACCACTGTTTAACTCACATACAACTGTTTAACTCACATAAACTGTTTAACTCACATCTACTGTTTAACTCACATACAACTGTTTAACTCACATACCAATGTTTAACTCACATGCCACAGTATAGCTCACATACAACTGTTTAATTCACATACCAATGTTTAACTCACATGCCACAGTATTAGCTCACATACAACTGTTTAATTCACATACAACTGTTTAACTCACATACCTACTGTTTAAACTCACATACCGCTGTTTAACTCACATACCAACTGTTTAACTCACATGCACAGTATGCTCACATACAACTGTTTAATTCGCATACCACTGTTTAACTCACATCCTACTGTTTAACTCACATACCACTGTTTAACTCACATATCAATGTTTAACTCACATGCCACAGTTATAGCTCACATACAACTGTTTAATTCACATCCCACTGTTTAACTCACATCCTACTGTTTAACTCACATACCACTGTTTAACTCACATACCAATGTTTAACTCACATGCCACTGTATAGCTCACATACAACTGTTTAATTCACATACCACTGTTTAACTCACATCCTACTGTTTAACTCACATACCCTGTTTAACTCACATCCTACTGTTTAACTCACATACCACTGTTTAACTCACATACCAATGTTTAACTCACATCCACAGTTTAGCTCACATACAACTGTTTAATTCACATACCACTGTTTAACTCACATCCTACTGTTTAACTCACATACCACTGTTTAACTCACATCCTACTGTTTAAAAAACTCACATACAACTGTTTAACTCACATATAACTGTTTAACTCACATACCACTGTTTAACTCACATCCTACTGTTTAACTCACATACCACTGTTTAACTCACATCCTACTGTTTAACTCACATACAACTGTTTAACTCACATATAACTGTTTAACTCACATACCAGCTGTTTAACTCACATCCTACTGTTTAACTCACATACCACTTTTTAACTCACATACCAATGTTTAACTCACATGCCACAGTATAGCTCACATACAACTGTTTAATTCACATACCACTGTTTAACTCACATCCTACTGTTTAACTCACATACACTGTTTAACTCACATACCAATGTTTAACTCACATGCCACAGTATAGCTCACATACAACTGTTGTAATCACATACCAATGTTTAACTCACTGCCACAGTATAGCTCACATACAACTGTTTAATTCACTACCACTGTTTAACTCACTCCTCGTTAACTCACATACGTGTTAACTCACTACCATGTTAACTCACATGCCACGTTACTCACTACAATGTTTATTCGCAACCACTGTTTAACTCACATCCTAGTTTAACTCACATACCATGTTTAACTCACATATCAGTTAACCACTGCACAGTTAGTCACAACAACTGTTTAATTCACATACACTGTTTAACTCACATCTACTGTTTAATCCATACCACTGTTTAATTCACAACCAATGTTTAACTCACATGCACAGTATAGCTCACATACATGTTTAATTCATACCACGTTTAACTCACATCCTACTGTTTACTCACATACCGCTGTTTAACTCACATCACTGTTTAACTCACATACAGTTTAATCACATACATGTTTAACTCACATCCATATAGCTCACATACAACTGTTTAATTCACATACCACTGTTTAACTCACATCCTACTGTTTAACTCACATACCACTGTTTAACTCACATCCTACTGTTTAACTCACATACAACTGTTTAACTCACATAACTGTTTAACTCACATACCACTGTTTAACTCACATCCTACTGTTTAACTCACATACCACTGTTTAACTCACATCACTGTTTAACTCACATACAACTGTTTAACTCACATAACTGTTTAACTCACATACCGCTGTTTAACTCACATCTACTGTTTAACTCACATACCACTTTTTAACTCACATACCAATGTTTAACTCACATGCCACAGTATAGCTCACATACAACTGTTTAATTCACATACCACTGTTTAACTCACATCCTACTGTTTAACTCACATACCACTGTTTAACTCACATACCAATGTTTAACTCACATCCACAGTATAACTCACATACAACTGTTTAACTCACATACCACTGTTTAACTCACATACCACAGTTATACTCACATACAACTGTTTAATTCACATACCACTGTTTAACTCACATCCTACTGTTTAACTCACATACCGCTGTTTAACTCACATCCTACTGTTTAACTCACATACCACTGTTTAACTCACATACCAATGTTTAACTCACATACCATGTTTAACTCACATACAACTGTTTAACTCACATACACTGTTTAACTCACATACACTGTTTAACTCACATACCACTGTTTAACTCACATACAACTGTTTAACTCACATACAACTGTTTAACTCACATACAACTGTTTAACTCACATACAACTGTTTAATTCACATACCGCTGTTTAATTCACATACCAATGTTTAACTCACATGCCACAGTATAGCTCACATACAACTGTTTAATTCACATACCACTGTTTAACTCACATCCTACTGTTTAACTCACATACCACTGTTTAACTCACATCAATACTGTTTAACTCACATACAACTGTTTAATTCACATACCACTGTTTAACTCACATACAACTGTTTAACTCACATACCACTGTTTAACTCACATACCCATGTTTAACTCACATACCACTGTTTAACTCACATACCACTGTTTAACTCACATACCGCTGTTTAACTCACATACAACTGTTTAACTCACATACCGCTGTTTAACTCACATACAACTGTTTAACTCATTTGTACCACTGTTTAACCTCACCATACAACTGTTTAACTCACATTACAACTGTTTAACCACATACAACTGTTTAATTCACATACCGCTGTTTAATTCACATACCAATGTTTAACTCACATGCCACAGTATAGCTCACATACAACTGTTTAATTCACATACCACTGTTTAACTCACATACCACTGTTTAACTCACATACCACTGTTTAACTCACATACCGCTGTTTAACTCACATACAACTGTTTAACTCACATACCACTGTTTAACTCACATACCACTGTTTAACTCACATACCACTGTTTAACTCACATACCGCTGTTTAACTCACATACAACTGTTTAACTCACATACCACTATTTAACTCACATACCAATGTTTAACTCACATACCAATGTTTAACTCACATCCCACTGTTTAACTCACATACCACTTTTTTATTTGTCTATTCGTGGGTGAGCTCACACCACAAAAGGAACAGTTACTTTCTGATTCAGTCATTAAAAACAATTGCTATAAATAGTCCATGGTTTTACTCTGGATTATTTGTTTCAAGGGGTGTAGAGGAGAGAGCTTTGGTGGTTCGGGGTGAAGTCTCCCAACAGGAGATGGCCAGGATTTACTTTAAAAAATACCTATCTATAAGAAATTTAAAGTTTTTTAAGACATAATTGGGGCTCCATGGGGCATGAATTGGGTAGGACTCCTATGGTCTAGTGACCTAGGCATTGAGTAGAAATATTTACTAACGATATTTGTTCAGGTACTAAAAATTTGTGGCATTTTCAACACCCCTTTTACAAAAAAAATTCATTCAGAATCATTTGTACAAAGTTTCACAAATGGAAGAGTTTTTTTTTAAATCAAGAAAAAAAAAGTTCATATAAAATCTGGAAACTATCCTGGAATTTTATTCTAGTTTTGAGTGGCCATCCTGTTTAACCTTTTATGGTTTTAATGCCAACCTACAGGCCTAGATTTTGATTAAATATTAATTATTTTATTAGCACCACGTATTACTACCCGTTCGGGTTATACGCGTATCTATTAAATATTATTTAAAGGAAGTGTATCCGCATTTGCGTAGCGGGAAAGTGGAAAACCATTTAGTATAAACCACAATCAGTACGACCGATTGAGATTCGAACCTCGATCTCCCCGTCATCGGCTGTATATTCTTCTGTGAGAGTAGCGCGTTAGACCATGTGGTCACCGAAGCGGGTTAAATACTAATTTGTTGTCCTATTTTGAATACATTTTAGATCACGGTTTAGAGAGATAAAATTAAGATAATATGTTGTCAAGCAATTCAAATACCAGGCAGATACTGTCAACCAAGCTCTTTAAAATGTCCCCACCACCAGTCAAACTCTTTTAGGTCTGAGAGCACGCGACTGGTTTAACCTGATTCACCCAGGTTCATCGACACGTCTGTTGATGTGATGTTTAACCTGATCCACCCAGGTTCATCGACACATCTGCTGATGTGCTGTTTAACCTGATCCACCCAGGTTCATCGACACATCTGCTGATGTGCTGTTTAACCTGATCCACCCAGGTTCATCGACACATCTGCTGATGTGCTGTTTAACCTGATTCACCCAGGTTCATCGACACATCTGCTGAGTGCTGTTTAACCTGATCCACCCAGGTTCATCGAAACATATGCTGATGTGCTGTTTAACCTGATCCACCCAGGTTCATCGACACATCTGCTGATGTGCTGTTTAACCTGATCCACCCAGGTTCATCGACACATCTGCTGATGTGCTGTTTAACCTGATCCACCCAGGTTCATCGACACATCTGCTGATGTGCTGTTTAACCTGATCCACCCAGGTTCATCGACACATCTGCTGATGTGCTGTTGCAGAGGAGCACGTAAAGTATTTTTTTATTGCCGCATCTTACTACCTGTTCAGGTTATTTGCATACATGGTAATTATTATTATTGCCGCGTCTTACTACCTGTTTAGGTTATATGCACACATAGTAATTATTCAAATAGGATAGAAATGAGGAAAGAAGCCTTTTACAGATTATCTACACGCATTTTCTTGGAAGGAGAGTGGGAAACCATTTAGGGAAAACCACTTTCAGTAGACCCAATCAGGATACTAACGCCGATTTCCAAGTCTTCAGCAGGCCAATCTAAGGGGACGCGGCAGTTGGCCTAAAAGGCATTTGGCCTAAAGGCATTTGGCCTAAAAATGAAACCAAAAGTCATTTGGCCTAAAGGCATTTGGCCTAAAAGGCATTTGGCCTAAAGGCGTTTGGCCTAAAGTCGTTTAGCCTAAAGGCGTTTGGCCTAAAGGCGTTTGGCCTAAAGTCGTTTGGCCTAAAGGCATTTGGCCTAAAAGGCATTTGGCCTAAAGGCATTTGGCCTAAAAGCATTTGGCCTAAAATGTAAATTTAAAACCTTCGGCTATCTTCGGAAAGTAAAAAGTACTGTTAGTTGTTTCATCTGAATATAGATAGCACAACTGATGCAAGGTAGTTACAATATTTCTAAAAACATTGACACTATCCTACATACAACTAGATCAGTTCACAAAACACAATATCACCTTTTTTATGTATAGATTTCTGATATTATTTCATTGTTAATATATCTCACGGTCATAAAGTTAACGAAAAACAATAAGAAAACACCATTCTCGGGGACTTTTGACAACTTATTTCGAAAGGCAAAATGAAAGTGGAAGCCAATATTAATAATTAATATATATAATAGTGACGCATTAAATAAATTTTGCCAGTAAATATGTAGACGTCAAACGGAGATCATAACTTGTTTACGTGGCCCAATTGTAATGAGCCCGTATATACACGTGTTTGTATATATATGTTGTAATGATATGGAATTATACATCTAAATAATTTATTATTCACATCTATATTCAAAATTATGATATTATAAATACGAACGGGCAATAAGATTTATTTGTGTTAAGTTGCAAGGTATGGTGAAATCTTGCTGCGTCTCTGTTGAAAGGCGAACTCAGTTTTGTAGACAGAGACGCACCTGGATGACCACACCTTTCTTTCTTTTGGGAAGTTTCGAGAAGGAGATGTCACTAGATATACCTACTTCAAAGTGCGCATCTCTTCACTTGCAATCCTGACAAGGAACCGTGTGGGTCGGGTGTATGATAAATTTCACGTGCCGGGAATTAACATACACATAATACAATAGTCGGGTTTTTAAATTAATATTTACAACGTGTGAAATATCTAGCAAAAACTGTTTATCTACTTAATATAAAAAAAACTATAAAAGACCAGAACTTTTAATTTATAAAATAAGACATTATCCCCTTTTGATTACCATAATACAGGATAGCAAACTTGGACCCAATTTAATCATTATATCAAATATCACCCTAATGGTGGCGAACGAACATTAATATATCAGGCTAACTTTTATACGTTACAATAATGGCTTCCCAACGTGGAGGGCCTGATAAACTAAAATAATAAAATTAAATCCAGTTCACAACCCGAGAAAGTGAGTGCTCAAAGAACAGTGAAAGTGCCGCAAACAACTTAAGTGCCTTATTACGCAAAAAAAAACAAAAAAAAAAAACAAGTGACTTAAGAAGAAGAAGAAGCTCCAAACCAGGTGACTTCAAAGGGAAGAGTTCAAAACCCGGTAGATTCTGAATAAGGTCCAAAGCTTCTAGACTTCAGGTGGGGTACGCAAGGAAAATCTCACGTAAGTCATCAACAGCAAAACTTCATTAAATATGGAAGATACAGACAGTAGTAGCAGTGAGGATAATCCTCCCCTAACGCAATATTCCCAACCAATGGTAGAAGAACATTCTTGTTTAGAACTATCTGATCAGGAACAAAGTGAACAACATGAGAAAGTAGTTGAACCAAAGTTCATAAAGAAGAAGACTTAAGGGGGGTGGAAAATGTTTCAAAGGTAGGAGGTGTAGCTCAACAAACATCAGCAAATGACCTAAATGCAATATTAATGCAGTTAGTGCAGCAAATGAAAGAGGGTAGTGAAAAGAGTGAAAAGTTAAGTCAGCAAATTAAAGATAGTAGTGAAAAGAGTGAAATGTTAAATCAGAAAATAAATGACAGGTTCGATAAAACTAGCCAGGAGCTACAAAAAACTAGACAGGAGCTACAAAAAGAATAGCCGGGAGTTAAAAGAAATCAAAGAAAAGAATCAGAATTTAAATACAAAGTTTGATGAAAAATTTAAGGGTGTAAATGAACAATTCAACAGGTTAGAACAAGAATTGCAGGGTAAATTTCAAGAAGTATAAAACGACTTTGACAAAAAATTACAGAAAATACAACAGACTGAAAGTGACCAAACGCAGGTAAGGGACGAACTACAGACTGTAATAAGTCAGAAAAACAGACGAATGAGCAGATAAAAAAACTTAAAAATGCAAAGGAAAACTTTAAGCTTAAACAGGACGCTTTAAATTCCAAAGGAAAAACTACTCAGGAAAGTTGCGATAAAAATAAAAATGAAATTCTAGAACAGGTACACCATTTAACAGAACGATTTGCGACTGTTGAAAAAGAACAACAAAAATGTAGTGATAGCCTTAAATTCCAAAATGATTTCTTTGATGGACACACAGTACCAGATTTTTACTTACAGGAAATAGTTGACCAGCAATTGGACAAATTTAAGGACAACTTGACTGAAACTGTGGACAAGACGTTACAAACAGTCGAACAAATGCGACAACAACTAGAACAGGCTAAGTCAAAATATGACGAAGTAGTGGAAAAAGGGACGCTAATTACTGCTGGTGCCTTGGTATTACCTAGTACAAGCATCCAGAATCAATTAGTGGACTATGTACCCACCTTCAGTGGAAATAATGTTAGGGTGCATGCTGTACAGTTTTTGAAAAAGATGGATAGACTTTTTGAAAATAGTAAACTCACCAAAGCACAAAAAATAGCATTTTTTAATTCAAAGTTAGTAGGTGAAGCTGAAGTGTGGATGAATAGTCACGAGGCTGACTATACATCCTATGAAGCAATAAAGATAAACTTTCGTAAAAGATTTTGGTCCGTGTATAAGCAGGACAAGTTAGTAAATGATATTTTTACCATTGATCTCTATAGTAAAACTGGATGGACATCTGTGGCTGAAATTTTCGAGCTGTCGTCTGCATACCATTGTGTAAGAGAGAAATAAACTTTCGGGTATCTCTTTCTTTCTTTTACCAATACAAGGCAATGTGTCATTTTGACATAGTTCATTAATCTGACTGAATATATGAGAAAAATCAATGTGTAAGTGGTTAAATTAAATAAATATGTTAGTTAAAGCTTTGAAGAGCATATAAAAGTTCAAAACTGGTTAGTTTTTTCTTTAAATAAGTTGATGTAGCCTAATATGTAAGATGATTTTTGAAGGAAGCTTACTTGTAAGGCTTTATCTCGTACCAGAATCATACCCTATAGTTGTGTTTAGTTAGGATAAAAGACCTTACAGAAGGAAATTTCTACTTCTGTTCTAAATTGCCGTTCATCCTACCAAAATATTATATATATATGATATTATTTTGGTACGAAATAAAGCCTTACAGATTGGGATTATTACTAAAATCAGGGTTTAGTAGATAATGTAATTCCTACAAGCCTATAACCTAAATTATCATTTGAACGTAAGACTTCTACACAAAGTGTGTCATTCAAACAAATGTAATACAGTTTTTAGCGGACTTGTTTCATTATAGTTATCGAAATTTCAACATAATATGGTTTCTGAAAGATATGAGCCAACTTATAAAAAAACAGGTATTATTAAAATAATACTTTCCACAAGCCTATAACCTAAGTGATAGTTTGAATGCATGGCAACTATTCAAATTTTGTCATTCAAACAAATGTAATCAAGTTTTAAGATACCTTGTTCATTATATTTATAGAACTTTCAATATAATATGGTTTCTGAAACCAATATACAAGCTAATAATCAACTTTAAATATAAGTGTAGTCGTGCCAGACTGTAAACAACATTGATGATAAATACATAGAAATGGGAATATCTAAGGTTTTATTCATATCTGTACAGTATTACATGTAAAACTGGATTGTATATCCTTTAATGTAAATGTTTCTTCAGGAAAGTGTGGTATAATACTTCACTATTTTCAAACAATAACACTTTTATTCATCAGAGACATGTTTTCGCATAAGAACATTTAAAGAAACAGTTAAATCTGTCCCCCCCCCCCCCCCTCTGTGTAGCAGATGATACACTTGAGCGTCAAGCTTTTGTCCTTGGAATGTGCATGTGTATGTCCATCCAGTTATATCATAGAGATCAATGATTTTTACAGGCCGGTATGATCCACATAGAGGGCCTATATGTGAATATTAGAGAATAGAGAAATTATGATTGGGGAGGAGAAGGGAAAATTTTCAAAAACCAATAGAAACAATTACTAACAGAACAATTTATTTGATAAGCTGAGGTGCTTACTATAGTTATTCTTTCAAATTAATTCAAGTTTAATTAGTAAATTTAAACTATTTATTTTGGTGTTCATTTCAACAATGTCTCCGCGTAAGCGAGCAAATATTGATGCAAAGACTGCATATATATAATTGATTTTACTTCTTATAGGTAGTAGTTAATTTGTGGCTTCATCAACATACAAAGTTCTCGCCTCACACGTGTCTAAAATTGTATTTTTGGTAGTTTAGATCAGGGTTGCTCAAACTGCGAGGCGTGAGGGGATTTCCAATGAGGTGTGAACTAATTTTTCACTTCCTTCGACTTGCTAAATTATGATTGACTAAAAAATTAATATTCTGTTTGGCTTTTGAAGCAATAAAATTAATTAATATATTACAAATCTTTACTATTCTTAATAAACTTCTACAAAGCTCTTATCAGAAAATAACGAAATAAATTAAATAATAAATGTCTCATTTTTGTATTTTAACGTAAAAAAGTTATCTTATACTAAGAAAGAGAGTCTTTACAATTACTTTAAATGTTCATGTAAGGCTTAAGAGCATAGAGTTTGAGAAAACCTGGTTTAGATGATTTGCTAGAAATAAGATAATTTACCCAACTTAAATGTGAGCGAAGCCGTGGGCAAACTCGAGTAAGTTAATATGATTATAAAAAAGAATGATTTATTAATTCATTTAGCAAAATTAATAAACAAATATACTTTGGCACTTAAAAAAATTCAAAATTCAAAATAAAACAAAATTATTAAAATGATGTGACCACATGTATGTGCTAATTAAAATTGAAAACGGTACGTGTACAAAACTTTTTATTTCTGGTACAAAACGGTACAAAAACTAGTATAAAACCTTGGCAATGTAAAAAGTTCAACATATACAAAAGTGGTATTACAGGTTAATGGACGTGATGCTATACCTAGGGAAGTAGTAAATTGAGAAAAGACTTACGTATTTTGAAACGGTAGTATATACTAGTTAACTAAACACTACACACCTCGCCATCTATTAGCATCACTACAAATCATAACGAATGTTTCCGGAGACAGCAAAACACATTTTAATAAATGGTCTAAAAATTAAATTTACAAAAAGTCATTTGGCCTAAAGGCGTTTGGCCTAAAGGCATTTGGCCTAAAAGGCATTTGGCCTAAAGTCATTTGGCCTAAAAGCATTTGGCCTAAAGGCATTTGGCCTAAAGGCATTTAGCCTACACTTTAGGCCAAATGCCTTTAGGCCAAATGACGGGTACCCGATAATCTAACATTGCTGGCCAAAACAAAAGAAGAGTTACAGGAAATGATGGACCAGCTGGTGGAGATAGAGAGAAGATATAGATGGCATGTAGATCAACATTTAGAAATCAAAAGTGATGCTGATTTCAAAAAATGAATGGCCGCTTGAAATCAAAGTTGGGAACCAAGAGCTGGAAACGATTGAGCAGTTCAATTACCTGGTAAGTCTGTTGACAAGGGATGCCTACTGTACCAAGGAAATTAGGTCGAGGATCGCCATGGCCAAGGAAGCTTTCAAAAGAAGAGGTTACTGATGACCAGCAAGTTGAGCTTGTAACTGGGGAAGAAACTGATGAAATGCTACATTTGGAGCATTGCACTGTATGGAGCAGAAACTTGGACTTTTTGGAAGATGGAAAAGAAATAATTTGAGAGTTTTGAAATGTGATGCTGGAGAAGACTTGAGATCAGGTGGACAGACAGGGGGACCAATTAAGAACTCCTAAGAAGAATGGGTGAGAAGATAACCATTTTGGATGTGATTCCTTGGTACAAAGCAAACTGGATCAGACACATCCTTAAGAGGAACTGTCTTCTGCACAACGTCATAGAAGGAAAGGTTGAGGGAAAGAGGATCTTATGAGGAAGGAGGATTAAAGTATTGGATGCTTTGAAGGAAAGAAGAAAGTTCTAGGAGTTGAAGGAGGAGACAGAGGATAGAGCGCATTGACTAAGTCCACTGACAAAAGGAATGGACCTGTCGTAAGACAGAACACAGAATAATAATAATAATAATTCTAGTGTCTTTTCTGAAACTAGCAGTTCATAATACTAAAATTAAACTTCCACCGGATCTTCAATGTTATTAAAGCTTTTTTTTTTTTAAGTTTTAACACTCAGGGCTTGGATTCTAATAAATAATATTTCAACCTGTTTTCGTGTTAACAGTGAAACTATTTTTATATGTCCCCAATTTTATTTGTTTTATTGAAATACATTTTAGTTACATTAAGCATAACAATTTTTCTATAAAAAAACTAGAAATAATTATAAAGTGGTAGGTTAGCATTAATAATCTTTGTTCATACCTGATTATTGCTACTTGGATAATGACAGAGGAAATGACGCTATATTCACAATACTCACATGGTAATCATGCGTTATATTGCTCCAATTAGTATATACTTACTGGTGGAAGGAAAACTGATAATAGCATATAAAGAAACCCAATCAAAAACATTATGAACACCAAATGTTGTCCGGGAGCTCCACCCAAATGCTGAAAAAATGAATAAAAATATTTAGCTCGAAGGCTTTTTAATTGTGTGACTTTCAAGGTTGGGAAACAAGCGAGGTAGGAAATTACTGATGCCATTAAAGTTTGTATACCTGTTAGGGAAAATAGCACAGAGCTAGACAGATATAAAATCAGAGGATAGTGTTTAATTTGAATGGACAATTATTGATAGACAAATAAGTAGGTCTAGTATATAAATTAATGAGCTCTCACACCCCACCTTCTTGTGATTCTTTTCGGAGTTCTTGGCTACCTCCGAGGGGGTCTGAGGTCCCAAATTTATTCTCAGCTGCCTGGAGACCTCCGGTTCGTTACTCGCGTTGGGCGGACATCGTGAAGGTCCAAGCGGTGAAATACTTCAGAATGTGAAAACGATTTAAGATAGATAACGAGTTTGAAATTGAATATAGAAATGGTTAACACATTCCACACCGGTATGAAATGACATGGTGAACTGTCACATAACGGCCAAATTTGTGATATTTTGAATTTTTGCTGTGAGAATACTTTTTGACACATAGTACTTTTTGTGTGTGTTTATTAGAGTCATCTATGATCTTTAAGATTTTGTGTGGACTTTATTTTGTATTACAGAAGAAAATTAAAAAAAAAACTTTGAGTGGTATATTTTGTACATATAACTTTTTTTTTATCAAATTTATTAGCCAAAACATTAAAAAAAATATTTGTACACATTTTGTTACAAAAGCTAGAAAAAATTATCATAATTGAATTACAAACTAAATGAAAAAATGTACATTTAGGCCTAACAATAATTTGCCTTAGTGTGGTAGAGAGCAAAGCAACAAATAATTTATTAAGTGTTTAGAAATATAATATTATTTAGTTATACTATGGGAAGTGCTGCAACCTGGTATTTTTTTATGAACTAATACGGTCTTAAGAAACATTTACAGAACACTACACTCGAGCGTACCTTGGGCCATTGCATAATAATTATGTAAGCATTTAATGCCGGGATCACGATCAACTTAACGTTAACTTAATGTAACGTTCACTTAAAGTTGACTTAAAGTTAACTTAACGTATGTGTGATCACGATTCACGTAACTTAACGTAACAACTCGAGCCAAACATCTTCATTCTCGAGTATAATCTGTGATTTGTACTAGTTTTACAGTGATGATCTGTGAATGTTTATAGTTTTCAATCGATATAATAAATATCAATTACAAATTTTTTTTTTGATAAATTTATCTTTCCTATTTTAGTTTAATTATTTTGTTTCAATGTCTGATCACTAGAACTTACGCTAAGGAGTAAACATTAGTCATAATACCAACAAATGAGTTACTAAATATCCCTGATGACGTCACTCGCATAATGATTGGCTGGCTAGATCACGTGATACCCTTCAAGTAACGTTCACTTAAAGTAAAAGACCTCCCAGGACATCTCTTACGTTAAGTTAACTGCATCGTGATCGCTTCCATCTAAACACACGACGAGGTCCTTTACGTTAAGTTACGTTAAGTTAACTTTAAGATAACGTTAAGTTGATCGTGATCCCGGCATGAAAGAGGAAACGAGTGTAGCTCAGGCATGGTAATAATAGATACGTAAGCTAGCCCGAGTGTAGCTCAGGCATGGTAACAATAGATACGTACGCTAGCCCCAGTGTAGCTCAGGCATGGTAACAATAGATACGTACGCTAGCCCGAGCGTAGCTCAGGCATGGTAACAATAGATACGTACGCTAGCCCGAGTGTAGCTCAGGCATGGTAACAATAGATACGTACGCTAGCCCCAGTGTAGCTCAGGCATGGTAACAATAGATACGTACGCTAGCCCGAGTGTAGCTCAGGCATGGTAACAATAGATACGTACGCTAGCCCCAGTGTAGCTCAGGCATGGTAACAATAGATACGTACGCTAGCCCGAGTGTAGCTCAGGCATGGTAACAATAGATACGTACGCTAGCCCGAGTGTAGCTCAGGCATGGTAATAATAGATACGTACGCTAGCCCGAGTGTAGCTCAGGCATGGTAACAATAGATACGTACGCTAGCCCCAGTGTAGCTCAGGCATGGTAACAATAGATACGTACGCTAGCCCGAGTGTAGCTCAGGCATGGTAACAATAGATACGTACGCTAGCCCCAGTGTAGCTCAGGCATGGTAATAATAGATACGTACGCTAGCCCGAGTGTAGCTCAGGCATGGTAACAATAGATACGTACGCTAGCCCCAGTGTAGCTCAGGCATGGTAACAATAGATACGTACGCTAGCCCGAGTGTAGCTCAGGCATGGTAACAATAGATACGTACGCTAGCCCCAGTGTAGCTCAGGCATGGTAACAATAGATACGTACGCTAGCCCGAGTGTAGCTCAGGCATGGTAACAATAGATACGTACGCTAGCCCGAGTGTAGCTCAGGCATGGTAATAATAGATACGTACGCTAGCCCGAGTGTAGCTCAGGCATGGTAACAATAGATACGTACGCTAGCCCCAGTGTAGCTCAGGCATGGTAACAATAGATACGTACGCTAGCCCGAGTGTAGCTCAGGCATGGTAACAATAGATACGTACGCTAGCCCCAGTGTAGCTCAGGCATGGTAACAATAGATACGTACGCTAGCCCGAGTGTAGCTCAGGCATGGTAACAATAGATACGTACGCTAGCCCGAGTGTAGCTCAGGCATGGTAACAATAGATACGTACGCTAGCCCGAGTGTAGCTCAGGCATGGTAACAATAGATACGTACGCTAGCCCGAGTGTAGCTAGGGTGTATTGTTCAATAGTTTTAAAGATAGACGTTTTATTATAAATAATAAGGTACGGAATAATTTGAAATAATAAAGGAAAAACTTAATAAAAGAGGTATAAATTTAGACCTAGCCGTGTTTTGCTGACTTCCCAAAACGCGAATAGGGTATGCGGCAGTAGACTTAAAATTATAAGCCCTAAAGTCACAACTCCTAAACTTAATTTCTTAACTTCATCAAACCTAACTTTATAAGATCTAACTTCACTAAACCTAATTTTATAAAACCTAGCTACATTGGACCTAAAATTATAAGATCTAAAATCACAACTCCTAAACTAAACTTCTTAACTTTATTAGACTTAACTTCACTGCATCTAATTTTATATCTCCTAATTTCACTAGACCTAAATTTATAAAATCTAAACTTCTCTGAACCTAATAATACTGGACCTAAAATTAATTTGTCATTAATTCCTTTGAAATATCCTTAACTGTTCAAACAGGCAGTGGACAAAAGGCACTAGACCTAAGCTTTTTAGGACTTAACTTCACAAGACGTAACTTCACTGGAACTAATTTTATAAGACCTAAAGTCTTAGCTCCTAAACTTTAGGTCTTGTGAAATTAGGTCCACTGCACGTCATCGGATCATAATTCATAACACTAGAACGCAGCCCTGTGTTCACCTTGTGAACTGTGTGAACTGTGTGAACTGTGAACCCGATGAAATAAAACAAGAAAACAAAAGTCAAATAAAACACTGGAGATCCGCAGATTTGTTTTAGTAAGATATAAATTAGCACCAGCAGATGAAAAAGATAAAATACTGTACATTAAAAAACGAAAGGAATAAAACGAGCTACACGTCTTATTGGAGATAGGGATGATAAAGGTTTTGAATTTGGAGGGAAGACTAACAGCATTTGCATAGAGTGAAAGTAGGAAACTATTTAGAAGAAAAGAAATTCTCAGTACGCAGTACAGAGATTAAGAAAACAAAGGAACGGGCTGGTTGACAAAATATTATATATCATAACTAACTGTAAATATTGACACAGCTATATATATATATTAGTTTTTACCCGCATTGGTGGTTGAATGGTATAAGGCGTCACTTACCGTTGGACTGGACTGCCAATATTCAGGAGATCGGGATTTGAATCTAAGTGTAGGTATTTTCCTCATTGATTTCCCACTCTCCCTTTACGCAAATGAGGATACACTTCCTCTATAACCCTATTTTCCTCATCCTAAGACCGCCAGTGTAAATGTGCGGGACGCTGAGCACGTAATACCATCCGACAGACATTCGAACCCTGACCTCCACGTCAACCGCCAACAAGTGTAAATGTAGGTCAAGTCTAACGCCTTAGACCACCCAGCCCCCGCTACGGGTCTTAGTACCTGTTCGGGCTGTACGCACACAATAATTACACTATTAGGATATTAATGTGGAAAAGTACCCGCATTAGCGTGGAGGGAAAGTGGAAAACCACTTAGGAAAATTCCTCGGTACACTCAAACGGTATTAAGTTGGGATGGAAGGGGACACGAGAAAAGGCCAGTAGTTTTTCAGTTTTTATAGCAAAACATTTCATTGGCCAAAATAAATAAAATATTGCTCCAGTACAAACATAGAATTTAATTTCCTTCACTTGGTGATATCAACAGTTGTTGAATATCTGTCATGAGCATGGAGGCATTGGATGAGAAAATTTTTAAATTAGGAGAAAAAGTTGTCGTTAAATTGCAGAACACCCCTTGGTAGATATTCAAGAAATTTTGATATCACCACGTGAAGAAAATTAAACTCTGTGTTTGTACTGGAGCAATATTTTATTTGTTTTAGACAAAAATATATTTTGCCATAAAAACTGCAAAAACACTGACTTTTCCTCGCGCCCCTTTGATCCCACCTTAAATTCTTGACCTCTCCATTATCAAAATTCCAGTCTAGCTAAAGAGTGACGCGTTATCTCTTGTGACCATTGATGCGCGTCATATATTTCACTTCTTGTTCTCTCTGGAGGTATTTCTAACTTCAAGCTGAAGGTTGGCTGGAGTCAACCGAATTAGTAGAAGTAGTTTATACAAAGTGACCTTGAACAATGCTGGTCCAGAGGACGTGGGACATTGGCGGGGGAGTGGCCCCTTAACTGACGGTCGCCTTAAATAGACACTCGGTACAGTCACGCTCCGTTCATCTGGGACACATCCCTCACACATGTTAGATGCTGTACCACAAACTGATAGGTGAGGGTTGCCCATCAAGACCAGTCCTGAGAGATGAATTAAATCAATTTAAATGAAAGATCACAACCTGATCCCGGGTTCGATTCCCGTGTCCAGATTGTCATTGTTCATTTAACTAAATTACAGACTAAACATTTATCTATCATTCTACGCGTCTTACAACAGATCCGCGCTTTGCACATATTTACACTAACGAGGTAGGGATGAGGAAGTAGAAACCATTTATGATATATTTCACCTTCGTACACCTCAACGGGGTTCGAATTGGGAATTCCCCTTCACCAGACGAGACGAGACTGACGCTCCAGGTGTGGGTGATTGGGTCTATTGTTATTGGAATAGTATTCACACCCACAGGTGCGGGTGATTGAGTCTATGGTTATTGGAATAGTATTCACACCCACAGGTGCGGGGGATTGAGTCTATGGTTATTGGAATAGTATTCACACCCACAGGTGCGGGTGATTGAGTCTATGGTTATTGGAATAGTATTCACACCCACAGGTGCGGGTGATTGAGTCTATGGTTATTGGAATAGTATTCACACCCACAGGTGCGGGTGATTGAGTCTATGGTTATTGGAATAGTATTCACACTCACAGGTGCGGGTGATTGAGTCTATGGTTATTGGAATAGTATTCACACCCACAGGTGCGGGTGATTGAGTCTATGGTTATTGGAATAGTATTCACACCCACAGGTGCGGGTGATTGAGTCTATGGTTATTGGAATAGTATTCACACCCACAGGTGCGGGTGATTGAGTCTATGGTTATTGGAATAGTATTCACACTCACAGGTGCGGGTGATTGAGTCTATGGTTATTGGAATAGTAGTCACACCCACGGGTGCGGGTGATTGGGTCTATATTTATTGGAATAGTAGTCACGCCCATAGGTATGGGTGATTGGGTCTATTGTTATTGTAATAGTAGTTACAGCCGCATCGTTGATTACAAGGTCTAACGCGTCACTCTCGTGTTTGACAGGATTCCTGGAAACCTGGAAACGGGGAGATCGGGGCTAGAATACTGGTCGGGTATACTAAGGCTGGGTTTTCCTTAATGGATTACCAGTATAGAGAAAGTATTGTAATCGGGAAATATGTCTACCTCGAGATTATGATTGATTTTTACGTTTTATGTGCTCTTGAACCCAAAAATGTGGGTCTTACATTCTTTCTGTCTGTCCCAACAGCAGATAGGAAGAGGGAATGAGGCAGGTATGCTGTTTGTCACCCAGTCTGTTCAACTTGAATGGAGAGTGGCTGGTCAGGGGAACAATTTTAGGATAGGAGGACTTGTCATTAACACAATAAAATATGTAGAGAATCTTGCATTGCTGGCCAAAAATAAAGAAGAGTTGCAGGGAATGATGGACCAGCTGGTGGAGATAGGGAGAAGATATGGATGGCATGTAGATCTACATTTAGAAATCAAAAGTGATGGTGATTTCAAAAAATGAATGGCCGCTTGAAATCAAAGTTGGGAACTAGGAGTAGGAAAGGATTGAGCAGTTCAATTACCTGGGAAGTCCGTTGACAAAGGATGCCTACTGTACCAAGGAAATTAGGTCGAGGATCGCCATGGCCAAGGAAGCTTTCATCAAGAAGAGGTTACTGCTGACCATCAAGTTGAGCTTGGAACTGGGGAAGAAACTGATGAAATACTACATTTGGAGCATCGCACTGTATGGAGCAATAACTTGGACTTTTTGGAAGATGGAAAAGAAATACTTGGAGAGCTTTGAAATGTGACGCTGGAGAATACTTGAGAAGATCAGGTGGACAGACAGAATGACAAATGAAAAAAATCTGAAGAAGAGTGGGTGAGAAGATAACCATTTTGGATGTGATTCCTCGGTACAAAGCAAAACTGGATCAGACACATATTTAGGAGGAACTATCTTCTGCATGACGTCATAGAAGAAAAGATTGAGGGAAAGAAGATCTTATGAGGAAGGAGGATTAGAATATTGGATAACTTGAAGGAAAGAAGAAAATTCTGGGAGCCGAAGGAGGAATCAGAGGACAAGGCTCACTGGCGGTCTAATTTCATTGACAATAGGAATGGACTTGTCGTAAGACAGAATACATAATAATAATAATAATAATAATAATAATAATAATAATAATAATAATAATAATAATCCCTTGGGTTGGGCCAAAAACTGTTTAACGGATTTCGTTCAAAATGTATATTTAAGTTGGATGTTATATAGTCAGTAATACCTAAGGACACTTTTGTTTATTTTATCAAATCCCTAAAATGAAGGTAGATGACTTTAAATTGTCCCAAATTATCCTTGACCTCATAAAGTAACATTTATTTCTTATATTTGGATTAGAGAATGAAACATTCCTTAGTCTATAAACATACAAAATACCCCAAAACAACAAGAATGACCCACACTAGTATTCATATAGTCCAAGGCGTCAGACTCACAATAGACTAATTGATGTAAGTAATAATTTTAATAACGTATTTTATGTCTCAATGATGCAATTTTTTTGTTTCAAAATTTCAAAATAATGTCTTCAGAACTTAAATTTTGTAAAATACATTTATATATTTTATGATTGATTGATGATATTAAATATTTAAAGAAACAGTAGTTATTTAATGTATTCGATTTAAAATTATTTTACATTTACATTTTACAAGATCAACTTAAATTTGTTTTAACGGTTGTACCAGTTGACTAATATAAAAATATAAACGATTTGTGTGAGCTAAGGCTGGTTGACCCGTTGAGCGACTTTGCAACGTTACTTCGGCACACCGCTACTAAAAGGTTGCCGACCCCTGGTATAATCTATGCTAGAAGCTGTGTTGTGGGCGAGAGGGCACTGTGCCCAGCTCTGCAGAGCTATGTTAGAACGTGGGCAAGAAAGAGGGTGGACTTTGTTTATAGCTCTGCTCTTTGTACTGACTTGGAGTGTCATGATACATTCTTAAAATATGTTTAAACGAGTTTTGGGAAGTCATGCCTTACACGACATGGGTCCCAGACACTGATAACCCACAGATCATAACTAATCTCCTTCAAAATTGCCAAGTATTCCAATAGACTGTATTGCTGGGGACAGAAAGATCAGGCATCGGATTCTGAGAGTGTTTTTTTGACATTTTTTCCTAAATGGCTTCCCACTCTCTTCCGCCATCACGTAAATGTGGATACAATTACTATAAATTCTACCTTCCTCAAACTCACTTCTGTGACCGCAGGGCTTAAGGCACTACTCTCGCAGTAGACGAAACTGCCGATGACGGGGAGATTGAGGTTCGAATCTCAGTCGGGTGTACTGAGGGTGTTTTTTTTTCCAAAATGGTTTTCCACTCCTCCTCCACGCAAATGTCCTTCAAAGAACTTAGATGACTAAAATTTACGAATAGAAGAATTTTAATTCTATTTACTTATTATAATTAAGTATATATAAATAAATATTTATATATATTTCAACGTGATAAGTAAATAAATCTACATATTTATATATATAGTTATATGTGAAGGAAATAAAATTAAAATTATTTTACTAGTGAATTTCAATCATCTAAGATTTTTGAGGTGAATAATTAATAAATAAATAATATATATATATATATATATATATATATATAATTCCAAAACACTAAACGTAGTGTACAACAAACTATGCAATACCCTCTTAAAAGCTATAAACAGCGTCTTCAATGAAATAGATTGTGTGCTGTTACCATGACGACGAATAGTTCCTGAAGAAATAAACATAAAATGTAACTATTAATATATATATATATAATTTAATTTATATATATCAATATATACATTCATAAATTCATATAATTATATATTGTATAATAATATATGCATAAATACATAGATATTAATAATTAAATATTGTGTTTATTTCTTCAGGAACCATCTGCTATTATTCTTCGTCATGGTAACAGCACACAATCTATATCATTGAAGACACTGTTTATAACGTGTAAGAGGGTATTGCATAGTTTGTCGTACACTGCATTTCATGTCTTGGAATAGTATGAATTGTTCGTTGTCACGCTGTAGCCATCAGATGTATTGACATAGTATTATTATACGTGTTAATTCTCACTTATGACACAAAATACACTTTTACAATATACTTGTCTCAAAAGTGACACTCTTGTCCAAGGCCGTAGCCAGCCAATAATTTCAGGGGGGGGGAGGGGGTTTGGTGGGCACATCCCCCAATTGCCAGAAGCCAGAAAAAATTCCAAAGGATAAACAGTTCTAGAAGCTACCTGAAGTGTTTTTTATGGCAACATTACCCCTTAGCTGCTGAAGGCTAGGACAATCTTTAAATATTAAACCCCTCTAGAAGCTCTCTGAAGTGCTTTTTAGGGTAACACAGCCCCCTAATTTGTACTTGTATTTTAATTTTGATATTTTTTTTAACCATAAATAAAGCCATATATATTTTGTTCATAGAATTTCGGAGGGGGTTTGAACCCCCAAAACCCTCCCCTGGCTACGGCCTTGCTCTTGTCCATGCCATATTAAAGTAGTAGAAGTAGTAGTGTTTATCCCTTCTGTCCTAACTTGCTATCCCAGTGTGTGTGTGTCCTGTACGACACCTGGTGAACAGGCGGTAAGTGACTCTCTCTTCCATCAACCTACACATACAATTGTCACACATATTGATACATATAATTCATGTGTGTGTTAAACCATGTCATGTCAGTTAAAGAACGACATTACACTGCTGACAGAATCCCATCCCACTGGGCTACCCTTACACTTATACTAATCAAGTGGGGAGGAGTAAAGTAGGAATAACAGGAAATATATCAAAACTAGCCCCTGAAATGGTAGAAGGAAGCTGTTTGGGGGAGGGGGGAGATAAAAAACTTATCAGTATACCCTGCAGGTATTCGAACTCTGAACTCTCCATCAGTGATGAAGAGACTGATGTCTTTTATTGACGGGTCTATCAGTACGGGTAAAAATAAACATAATTTAGTACATGATATAATGAGGGTTTGCTCAATGGCACCCAAAACACTCCCATCTCTCATGCGATATCTCTCAGATCACTTGTAACACAGGTAACAGGAACTAAATCTTGACCTTCAACGGTTTTAATCTCCTTATGTTGGACATATGTGACCTACCCAGTGTCACCTGAACACATGGGGTCTACTTCCTGTTCGGTGGAAAACTCATTTGCATAAATATGTCGTGTGTGCTATAAGGGAATATAATCTAGCCAAAGAAATAATAAATAGTATTATTGTTCATTTGTACAATCTTTTACTATAAAATGAAGGCCATCATTAGACTTCAAAATATGTGTTGAAAAGCACTCATTGGTTAGAGCACACAATAATGTATGAACAAACACACATGGTGAGTAGGAGTGTGTACAAACACACGTGGTGAGTAGGAGTGTATACAAACACACGTGGTGAGTAGGATTTGTACAAACACACAAACACATGTGGTGCAAAGGAGTGTGTACAAACATACGTGGTAAGTAAGAGTGTGTAAAACACACGTGGTAAGTAGGATTGTATACAAACACACGTGGTAAGTAGGAGTGTGTACAGCACCTGTGGTGAGTAGGACTGTGTCTAAATACACGCGGTGAGTAGGAGTGTGTACAAACACCTGTGGTGAGTAGGAGTGTGTAAAAACACACGTGGTGAGTAGGAATGTGTAAAAACCACACGTGGTGAGTAGGAGTGTATACAAACACACGTGGTGAGTAGGAGTGTGTAAAAACACACGTGGTGAGTAGGAATGTGTAAAAACACACGTGGTGAGTAGGAGTGTATACAATCACACATAGTGAGTAGGAGTGTGTACAAACACACATGGTGAGTAGTAGTGTGTACAAACACACGTGGTGAGTAGTAGTGTGTACAAACACACATAGTGAGTAGGAGTGTGTACAAACACACCTGGTGAGCAGGAGTGTATACAATCACACATAGTGAGTAGGAGTGTATACAATCACACATGGTGAGTAGGAGTGTGTACAAACACACATGGTGAGTAGTAGTGTGTACAAACACACATAGTGAGTAGGAGTGTGTACAAACACACCTGGTGAGCAGGAGTGTGTAAAAACACACACATGGTGAGTAGTAGTGTGTACAAACACACATAGTGAGTAGGAGTGTGTACAAACACACATGGTGATTAGGAGTGTAAACAAACCAACATAGCCAGTAAGAATCTTCCACCTTGCTATTTGTAATCAAGGGTCACGTGGGTGTGGCAGGTAAATATAGTTCGTATACTCATATTCAAATGCGTCTTTAACATAATTTTTTTTTAGCTATTTAAGGTACACTTTTAGAGATGATTGACTATACCAGCGCATGACTTTTAAAATCTAGACAGAAACCTTCCTCAGCCGTCAATTCAGCACTGTGAAATGGATAGCTCACATTTCACCAATAATACAGTTTTGGCAATGCAGGAAATAGAACCCGGGGCCCTTAACTCAGTAAAGAGACACGCTACCTTCTGAGTTAAGGTATTGAACAAATAATTCTTAAGTAACCTAGTAAAAAAAAAATTCAACCATTACAATTATGTAATAAAAATCATGTCAAGGTGTATTGCCATTTGTTCTTTTTTAATTTATTGGTCTTTTTTTTCAGTGGTAACTTTTATATCTACCTCTACAGTTGGCGTCTTTATCAACACTTGCAACTATAGCTTTTTTTTTCCTTAGTTTGAATTCATAGATTCAAAATCTTTGTACTTTAGTTTTGTAAGTAGCTTTTGAAACGATTGAGAATTAATGGATCTTTAAGATCAAACATATTCGTCGAAAGCTCATATTTACTCTGGAATATTTATTCAAATAATAGAGCTTTGATAACAGTTTATTTTGGAAAAAGTATGCACATGCCTAGTACAGTTAAGGTGGGATTGGTAAAGAATAAGTTAATTTTATGTATTAAGATCTACGTGTTCTTATTTTTAAAGCCCGTTTCCATCCACTACTGGTTGCGAGGCCTATCGTAGTTTCACCATCACTTTTCAAAGTTTCTACAGGGCCTTCACAGCTACCGGAATGGTCATGGGACACACATAGTCTCCACTGTACTTCACCCCTACAGGAACTCCCCTACTTCACAGCTACTGGAGTGGTCACGGGGCACATATAGTCCCCACTGTACTTCACCCCTACAGACACTCCCCTATTTCACAGCTACTGGAATGGTCACGGGGCACACATAGTCCCCACTGTACTTCACACCTACAGGCACTCCCCTACTTCACAGCTACTGGAGTGGTCACAGGGCACACATAGTCCACACTGTACTTCCACTCTACAGACACTCCCCTACTTCACAGCTACTGGAGTGGTCACAGGGCACACATAGTCCCCACTGTACTTCACCTCTACAGGCACTCCCCTACTTCACTGCTACTGGAGTGGTCACAGGGCACACATAGTCCACACTGTACTTCCACTCTACAGACACTCCCCTACTTCACAGCTACTGGAGTGGTCACAGGGCACACATAGTCCACACTGTACTTCCACTCTACAGACACTCCCCTACTTCACAGCTACTGGAGTGGTCACGGGGCACATATAGTCCCCACTGTACTTCACCCCTACAGACACTCCCCTATTTCACAGCTACTAGAGTGGTCACAGGGCACACATAGTCCACACTGTACTTCCACTCTACAGACACTCCCCTACTTCACAGCTACTGGAGTGGTCACAGGGCACACATAGTCCACACTGTACTTCCACTCTACAGACACTCCCCTACTTCACAGCTACCGGAGTGGTCACAGGGCACACATAGTCCCCACTGTACTTCACCTCTACAGAAACTCCCCTACTTCACAGCTACTAGAGTGGTCACAGGGCACACATAGTCCCCACTGTACTTCACCTCTACAGGCACTACCCTACTTCACAGCTACTGGAGTGGTCACGGGGCACACATAGTCCCCACTGTACTTCACCTCTACAGGCACTCCCCTACTTCACTGCTACTGGAGTGGTCATGGGACACACATAGTCCCCACTGTACTTCACCTCTACAGGCACTCCCCTACTTCACAGCTACTGGAGTGGTCACAGAGCACACATAGTCCCCACTGTACTTCACCTCTACAGGCACTCCCCTACTTCACTGCTACTGGAGTGGTCATGGGACACACATAGTCCCCACTGTACTTCACAGCTACCGGAGTGGTCACGAGGCACACATAATCCTCACTGTACTTCACCCCTACAGGCACTCCCCTACTTCACAGCTACCGGAGTGGTCACGGGGCACACATAGTCCTAACTGTACTTCACCCCTACAGACACTCCCCTACTTCACAGCTACCGGAGTGGTCACGGGGCACACATAGTCCTAACTGTACTTCACCCCTACAGACACTCCCCTACTTCACAGCTACTAGAGTGGTCACAGGGCACACATAGTCCCCACTGTACTTCACCTCTACAGGTACTCCCCTACTTCACAGCTACCAGAGTGGTCACAGGGCACACATAGTCCCCACTGTACTTCACCCCTACAGGAACTCCCCTACTTCACAGCTACTGGAGTGGTCACGGGGCACAAATTGTCCCCGCTGTACTTCACCCCTACAGACACTCCCCTACTTCACAGCTACTGGAGTGGTCACAGGACACACATAGTCCCCACTGTACTTCACCCCTACAGGTACTCCCCTACTTCACAGCTATCGGAGTGGTCACAGGGCACACATAGTCCCCACTGTACTTCACCCCTACAGACACTCCCCTACTTCACAGCTACTGGAGTGGTCACGGGGCACAAATTGTCCCCGCTGTACTTCACCCCTACAGACACTCCCCTACTTCACAGCTACTGGAGTGGTCACGGGGCACACATAGTCCCCACTGTACTTCACCCATACAGGCACTCCCTAATTCACAGCTACTGGAATGGTCATGGGACACACATAGTCCCCACTGTACTTCACCCCTACAGACACTCCCCTACTTCACAGCTACTGGAGTGGTCACAGGGCACACATAGTCCCCAATGTACTTCACCCCTACAGACACTCCCCTACTTCACAGCTACTGGAGTGGTCACAGGGCACACATAGTCCCCACTGTACTTCACCTCTACAGACACTCCCCTACTTCACAGCTACTGGAGTGGTCACAGGGCACACATAGTCCCCACTGTACTTCACCCCTACAGGAACTCCCCTACTTCACAGCTACTGGAGTGGTCACAGGGCACACATAGTCCCCACTGTACTTCACCCCTACAGGAACTCCCCTACTTCACAGCTACTGGAGTGGTCACAGGGCACACATAGTCCCCACTGTACTTCACCCCTACAGGAACTCCCCTACTTCACAGCTACTGGAGTGGTCACAGGGCACACATAGTCCCCACTGTACTTCACCCCTACAGACACTCCCCTACTTCACAGCTACTGGAGTGGTCATGGGACACACATAGTCCCCACTGTACTTCACCCCTACAGACACTCCCCTACTTCACAGCTACTGGAGTGGTCATGGGACACACATAGTCCCCACTGTACTTCACCCCTACAGACACTCCCCTACTTCACAGCTACTGGAGTGGTCACAGGGCACACATAGTCCCCACTGTACTTCACCCCTACAGGAACTCCTCTACTTCACAGCTACTGGAGTGGTCACAGGGCACACATAGTCCCCACTGTACTTCACCCCTACAGGCACTCCCCTACTTCACAGCTATTGGAGTGTTCACGGGGCACACATAGTCCCCATTGTACTTCACCCCTACAGGCACTCCCCTACTTTGTGCCATTTCCCGCCTCCCTTGATGCCCAGGAGGATGTTGGATATGGAGGTGGGAGGTAGGAGGCCGAGAGGAAGACCAAGTGACAGATGGTTGAAGGAGGAGTGTGGAGGAAAGAGGAGAATACTGGGCCAAGGTGGAGGGAGGGAGATGGTGGGAAGAAAGGAGGCAGTTGAGACGCTTATGTTCCAAACAGACCCAGCCAGTGGCTGGAAGATGTTCATTATGATGATGATGATGATGATTTACTTAGAGAAATTATAGGTTCAAAACTAAGCAAAAAACATAAAATCTATGCATTGGAGGACACCTTAAATAATACGTTCCAAATTCTCATACATATTTTGAAAACCACTTTCTTTTATCTCAAAACGTCTTGAAAATTATTCTTATTTCGATATTTTAAGTTTTTTTAAAACTATAGTATAAAAATCCACAATAAATGTAATAATGATTGCAATCATAACGGTCTTTCAAATAAATCATTGTTTTGTGAACGGTCAAACAGCTTTAGAACAGTTGAGCCTCGCCCAAAGCGTTGATTCATTACACTTATGAACGAACACTTGACAGTTATACGTCAACTCATGTGATCTGCAGCCATCATTTTTGATTGATATTATTAATACCTAACTATAAAATAACAATAATAATGTTCGTATTAAAACGTTACTAATGTTAACTGCAACAAAAAGTTTGTATTTTGTCAAAGTTCCTTCCTACTAAACACCAAGACACTCCTACACACCAATACTTCTCCTAAGCTAAGTGGTAAGGGAAGCACCCTACGGTCTAGGGATCCTCATTAAATCCCCAGGTGCACCTAACTGCAATATATACACTGTTAGTTAAGTTAAAAAAGATGTACTTCAAATATTTGAGAAATATTTTAAAAACAACTAACACAGAAATGGCTAGCTTCATTTCGATATTCCAGTTAAACTTTGCTCGTGTAAACGATGCTTTGTGACTGTTTGATACAGGATATTTGTAGTACGTTAGCTGGGGAATGATGATTCTAAGATCATTTTGGTTTTAATAATAGTAGAAGTTTCTGATATTATATAGTTTTCTGAACAATTTCTCTGCTGTAGCAGTTTCTATCTTATAAAATTACTTATGAATAATATATAAATCATTATTTTTTTTATTTTAGACTCAAAAGTTTTATATATATTAAATAATAAACAATTAAAATACCAATCATATTATATATAATTGTTGTCATATTATAAATACTTGAAATTTAATTTATAAAAGTTATTTTAGAGGTAGGAGTATTTGTTTTGGGAAATGTTGGTTTGTTGGATCAGTTTTAAAAATGAAATGTAACACATACACTGGAAGTTGGTGGAGAGAAATTTATTGGCACTAAGAAAATATTATTTATACAACACACCCCTCAAGGAGGAGACGCCGCATGATGCACACGACGCCGGGCGTCGAAAGGCGGGGAAGGACAGTTGGGATAAATTAGGCATAAATTCGAGAATTAAGATGGGTAAGGAACGCTTTTACCAGATGGGGGCGGCGTGGCTTTTGGCCAGAACGGGGCCGGCGACGGAGTAGGAAAGAGCGGGGCCAGCGCCATAGGCGATACCGTGTCCGGCGCCATAGGCGAGAGCGGGTGCGGCACCGTAGGAAATAGCGGGGCCAGCACCATAGGCGATACCGTGTCCGGCGCCATAGGCGAGAGCGGGTGCGGCACCGTAGGAAATAGCGGGGCCAGCACCATAGGCGATACCGTGTCCGGCGCCATAGGCGAGAGCGGGGGCGGCACCGTAGGAAATAGCGGGGCCAGCTGCGTAGGAAAGAGCGGGAGCGGCAGCGTAAGAGATAGCGGGGGCGGCGGCGCGGACCTCAACCTCGCTGACGACGGGGGTGGGCACGGGCACGTCTACGCCAACTCTCTGCACGGTGATCTCGGGCTGAACCTGAGTGATGGTGGGGGTGATCGTCGCGACGGAGCGGGCGGGGGCGATGACCTCCTGCTTGGACACAGTCTCCAGGGGGGTGGCCAGGGCGCCGAGGTTGGGCTTGATCACCTGCGAGTTGTAGCCGGTCACCACAGGGGTGGATGCGTAGTGGACGTTCTTGGTGTAGGCGGTGGCGGTGATGGGGGTGGCTACGGCGGCGGGGGCGGCGTAGGCCAGTGCGGGAGCACCATAGGCCAGCGCGGGAGCACCGTAAGATACGGCGGGAGCGGCGGCCAGAGAATGGGCGCCGGTCAGGTAGCCGGGGGCAGCGGCGGCAACGGCCAGAAGAGCAGACAACACCACCTGTGGGCAACAAGGGACTAACTCGTGACTGGGCTCGTCTCTGTCACATGCTCCTAACACAAGTCATCAGCGCGAGGGACATCATCAACAATTACATTTAGGTTCGACCACAATATGAACCCAGGTCTCTTAAAGGAGCCTCCACACTCTCGACAATGTTTGAGGCTGATCGCACTGTTCTGACACTCGACCAGTACTAACTACACAGAGCAGACATTATCAATTATTATCATATGAGTAATTAGCCTGGAGCATGCCTCATTTTCATCAACAACTCGCGGGTTTAACTTATGATGGAGTTAATATGAACTGTTTTACGTTTGATATTGAAATAAATTGTAAGATCCACCTTTTTAAAACCAATTATGAGTAATATTAGAATCATTCAAAAGGGTTACCGTAGCTCATTTTAGTTCATAAACCTTATTTAATAAACCAATTAATTTGGTAGCTATTGTACCTATTGTAGATACTGTATTAAAACAACAATTAATTGATTTCTTTTTTTAATCTACACGTGAAAACTTGTAAACAATTTTATTCCTAACAAATTCATTAATATGAGCTTCTGTGCTATCTAAATATCCAGAATGTTCCGAATGGCTTCAGTTGAAAAGCTCAATACAGTCAATGTTAAATTGTACCCCTACTGGTGCACTAAGACACAGCCTAACAGTGTTAGAGTGTACCCCCACTGGTCCACCAACTTACCAGCTTGTACATGTTTGTGGTCTGTGTTGTTTTAGTAGTTGACAATATGATAGAAGATGTCGGTAGTAGACGAGTGTACCGGTCCCTCAAGCTCGCAGGGTATTTATATTAGGACCGTCCCGTCACAGGGGGACTAGATCCGGGCGTGGTCTGACCTTGGAGGCCTTGACTTCAAGGAACACTTCGCGGCGGCCTTGGGGCGAACCCCACGGGACACGCATGTTGGTCCCTTCAACTTCTTAACGCCGGGTTCATATTCAAATGAGTGGACACTTATTTGAACTGATTGCACGGCTAAATAAAAACTGGTTCGACCCCAGAAAGCGATTACAATTAATACAACTTAGATTGTGGCTGCATAGACTGTCTGAAATATTATTTGGGGGATTTTTGGGGTTTTTAGTATTAATTAATTTCCCCTACTTTGAATCTATAGCTTATAAGAGAATTTATTCCTGATGTGTACTTTAAGAAACACAAATAAAATAGTAACTAATATGTTCATTAATATAATATTAATATTATTTTATTTGACAGTAATAATTTCTTCTGATTATATAAGACAAGGCTTTCTAGCGACAATTTAATCACTCAGTGTGATTGCTATTACGATAGAATACAAAAACGTGAACAAATTTAACGTCTTTATATTCACTGGTCTTATGTTTAAGTCGCGAAGAGAAAATTAATTAATATGTTTTTACTTATCTTAAATATTTTGTATAATTTAATTTTAATTTTATAAAATCATTATATACTGTATTATAACATTTATTTCAACATGTCTCACCCGTTCAGTTATTTGACATTTGTATTAATTACGCAAAGTTGTACGTTGTAGGTATGAGTAGGGTGGAACCAAGAGGAAATGTTCCCGAATTTGCATTGAGAACTGTGAGTATGACGTATTAGAACTTGCGTGTTTAATTCTTGGTTTAAATCGATAAATATTATTTTTGTATAAGTTTTAATTCCTGTGTGAACCTATTTAACTCTTATTCAGTATTGCTGGCTAAACTACAGGGTGGGGCGGAAACAATTAAACGATCTATACTGAGGAAAGTGATAACAACGTGCTGAGGTTTGCCTGGCATCCGATGGAGCTCACCTGAGTGAAAAGTGAAAAAGAATCTTAGGTATGTAGTTTGCTTTTATTTTGCTAGTTAATATTTACTTTTAATTAAAGTGTTAATTTTTCAATCGTCTAATTGGTTCGGCACCACCCTATACTACCTCTTTCAAAACATTAGTTAGCTAAAATCAGCTTTTCAATTAATATCATAAAGTTCTGTTCAATTAAAAAATATGGCTGAAAACTTGAAACTTATTCAGAAGTTTAAAAATAAACTAGTTATTAGTTTTCTCATGCAACAACAAAAAATTAAAATAGTTAACAATTCCTATTTTAGGTGTCTGACATTATGTACGTCTAATTTTATGAAAACTAGTCTAGATTATACGAGATTACATTTTACGGCTATTTTGTATGTTCCCATTATGACGGAAGTTATTAAAAATGTTGTTAAAGAGCGCCCCGGGCGGTGTCTACATTCACAAAACCTCAGACGGAATGGGAGCGTTTACCAAGGTCGAGTGGACCTATGTTAATTATACCACACATATGTTCGTACGTAATCAGGCAGACACTAGGTTTTAAAAAAACAACCACCTCGTCTCTATTCGGTCATAACGGATGTTAAGACATGTAGAGATTTGCCGGAGATTTATCCCCATCTTACTACCCGTCCAATGTATCACCATATTTACATTCACGCACTTCGGTGATAGAGTGGTCTAAGGCTTCATTCTCGCAATAGACTAGACTGCCGATGTTGGGGTTCTAATCCCAGTCGGGTTTAATAAGGGTTGTTTAACCTAAATTGTTTCCCACGCAAATTCAGCTACACTTTCTCTAAATTCAAGCTTCCTCATCCTTAACATATTAGCTTAATTAGTACAAATGCGCATAGCCTGCACGAAGGGAGGGGGGGAGGATGATCTTATTATTTATTATTATATTATTATTATTATTATTATTATTTAGCACCGCGTCTTACGACCCGTTTGGGTACTAACTACGCTAAAGGGTTAAGAATTAGGAGGTTGAATTTCGAGGAAGTGAACCCGCATTTGCGTGGAGGGAGAGTGCAAAACTATTTAGGAAAAACCACCCCAGTTCCCCGACCTAGATTCGAACCTCAATCTCCCCGTCCTCAGCAATCTATCTCATCACGACTAGCGCGTTAGCTAACTACGCCACCGAGGCGGATGATCCTTTTATTAATCTTGACACCGGAACGCTCTTGACCATAGTTGAGGTTTTTCTACTCGTTTCTTGGGATGATTCTTATGAATATACGTTTAACTCAAGGTTTAATGTCATCTCGAGGAGGTAGTTTTGATTCAATCAACCAGCATTCACCTGGAGAGATGATGGAAAAACACCCTTGGTACAGCCGTCCTCAACGCTTACTTCAAACCTAATAATTAGTCAGAACAATATTAACACTCAATTTTAATTCGTAAATTAAGGAATTGAAATCGTCAGAACTGAATTTAAATAGGCGAGATTTCAAACAGTTTTAAGAATAAATAATATAATCAGATTTTTCATGTATTTTACCTATTATTGCTTCTTAAAATACGTTTAAAAAAACCACTTTACTTCCTATTTCTTCCTGTCCCCAAGTGGATTTTTATTACATTTTATTTATTGATCTAGCTTGGTACATTCATTTATTATTATTATTCCACTTTTACAATGGTCTCACCTTATATTACTTATTATTATTATTATTATTATTATTATTATTATTATTATTATTATTATTAGCACCGCGTCTTACTACCCGTTCGGGTTATACGCACTTACGCTAATGTGTAATGGTAGGGTGATTGTGAGATGAAATGAAGGACCTACAGTTTAACGTGGAATCCGAACCACGGTGGAGGCCTGGCATTCCTCACATTCACTATTACTTATTAAAACGCACACATTATGAATAGTAAAAATGTTCTGTTCCTCATTTGAAATATAGTGTTTTCAGTGCTGATGTGGGCAGTTGGTCAACTAGTTTGTTTCTTTGTCCATCCTATAAAGTATAGTCTAAGTAAATCTCACGAAACGACCCTACTATGAAATTCAAGGCTAACATTACTCCCTCATTTAAAAAGGGTTATTTGAGTTTACATTTAATTGTAAAGGTTTTTGATTTCTCGTTTGTATAAATAATAAAAATAAATGGTTCGACCAAACCGTACAAACTTTCTCATAGAGGCTTGGTGTATTGTAGCTTGGTAAGTTTTCCTCAGAAAACATTTCATCTTAATCACAATAAACACACCTTTTTTTTAAACAAAATTAAATGAAATCAAAGAAAACATTAACCCGTATCGATGGACATAATGTCTAAGGCGTCAGTCTCATAATACATTGGCTCTGGTAACGGGAGGAGCGATGCTCGTTCGGGTGTTCTGAGGTATTTTCCCTAAACAGTTATCCATTTTCCTTACACGTAAATGCTGTTACATTTTTAAAATTATTCCTTCCTCATCCATTTCTCATAAGTGTAGCTATGCGTATATCTTAAGCCGGTAAAAAGACGTAGTTAAAGTATTCTAAAATTTGGAGATTTGAATGTTTACTATATATTATTCACTATATCTTTAATACTTTATCACGGGGGTTTTCAAAAATATGTTTTACTTTTCACAATGGATTTTTTTTAAATATTAAAATTATTTTGTGTATTTTTGTTGTTGTAAATAAATCAATATTTCATCTTAAATTTTTTTTTTTTTTTTTTCAAATTCCATGAGTTAAAGTGAGGAATAACGTAATAAGAATGTGTGGTAAATATTTCAGATAAATTGAATAAATAGAATCTGAGAAAAGTATCTAAGCTAGGCAAAATGTAGTTTTTATTAAACGCATTTGAAGATAAACTTTAAAATATTTGTAAGAATATTATAATATTAACTTAAATGTTCATATATTTACTTATGTCAGTGCATGCCTGCTCCAAAGATTTTGACAATATTGTCATTAATACAGTAGCTTACATCTGGTTCATTTTGAAAAGCATTGTACTTGTCAAGTTCTTTCAGCTTCTGGTTCGATTCACTGTTAGGCTTTTCTTTACCTAAGTACACAGGCATTGACATACTAGGTTCAATTTCTAGGCTAGGCATAGGCACAGGCACACCAACTTTCTTTTCTTGAAAGCTATACTTTTTATACGTTGCATTCTATCACAGTAAATGTATTTCATACAAAACAAAAGTATCTTCAACTCAAAAACATTATCATAGCTTAAAAGAATTAAAAAACAACAAAGATGTTCATTATTGATGTGTAAACAAACAGCAACAATAGGAGTAAGCAAACAATCTAAACAGTGTGACCAAAGGCCAAAGAATGATATCCCATAAATATGATGCTAATTGATCACTTGAAATGCTAGTAGTAACAATTTTTATTTGATTCTTCTAATAATAATGTAAAACATTTTGTGAAACAACAATATATAAATCTGATTTATGTTTTTTTTTCTTGCACTTCCTATTGGATATTTATACCATGTTAGATATCATTGGAAAGGGAAAAAAGTGCTCTATCTAAAATTATTAAAAACAAAAAATTTGATGTTTCAATTTTTTTCGGTCAGGTCTCCTTAATTAAGTCCTGATATCTTTAGCATGATCAATTATTTTAATAATTTATGACGCAATCATTTGGCGAATCTCATCGTAAAGGAATTAATGTATTCCATATCAAATATTCAGACTGGATGATGAACTAGTTCTCTCTATATAGAGATTGTCAAGTAAATAGGATTATTAAAATAGAAATTAGAATAATTAATAATAACATAACTTAAAATGCTATCAACCATATTTTATAAAATTATAAGTTATGCTTAAAATCCTGATGATAATAATAGAACTCACCCCCTCCACACTTAGATAATTTAATTTACCTTTCTACATTTCTTTAGCTTCTTAGGTATAATAAAATTGTACAATATATACAGTATTAAAATAAAAAATTCAAACTATAAAAATTATAAATATATTTTTAAATAAAACATACACATTTCCATTGAAATTTAATTGTTGATTGGACCTGAAACTAAAGGTCTATTTATGAACTAGTTGAAACTGTAAACAAGCACCCCTCTTTGGTAGTCTAGGTAAAGTTCTAAGATGTACGGGTCTGGCTATTCTTTAGTTCCAGTAATCAGACATTAAAGCCAAAAAGCGCTAGTATCTTAGCGTATTATCACGCATGAAATTCAAATATTGTAGAGATGTTTGAACTACAAAATTTTAATTCAATTGTTCTAGGTATATAGGGACAAGAGAAAATAATTAATAGCTTCAAATAAGAACCTTATTATTAACAAACACTCAACTTAATAATTGCTTGCTAATGGTTTGAAAGCTTTAAAGTTTGATAATATTAAATATTAAATATATATTATCATTAGTAAATTAGCTCTGTACACTAGGGAGGAGGGACTTCGCACAATTTGACACCAATTTTTGTCTCTGGGACCATCACGACATCTTGTCCACCTACAAATATTAAATCCTAGTTTTTAATTACTTTTTTCCCTACACCCACGGCTATCCGAATTTAATTACAGTTGTTAGATAGATATACTTTAAGGAAACTTACCATTATATGCTTGGAGGGAGAAGTAGAAACCATTTAGAAAATATCAACCCCGGTACACCGGCCAAAATTTGAATCTCGACCACCCAATCACCACATTTCAAACTAAACGAGAGTGACCTTAAGCTGCGTGCTCACTGGTTTTAATTACTATAAAATGTTTATATTATGACAAATGCGACTAATATGTCGATAAAGAGAATCATTCAACCCGGCGGGCATTTTGGATGCCACAGTAACAGCGCTACACGCCCAAATACTGATCTGCTACAGTCAGAGTTGTGTAACCAAAAGGAACACAAACAGTTTTTATCATTTTAACCGCTTACGTTTCTACTAATTTTGATTTTGCACCTACCATATTTACTCAATCTAATAAATTAATAAAGTAAGTGTTAATTTGATACAAGAAAAACGCGATTGAGTTTTAATTGAGCGTCGATTTTAACTGGGTTATTGGCCTGATTGGAATTCACTCAATCATTTAGATGTTTTACAATAGTGCTAATTCTATATAATGTGTTTTTCAGTTTCAGGCCTAGTATTACATAACCTTTCTTCTTCACTTTTACGTTTCATTATATCTTTGACTGGTCTTAATATTGAGACAAATCATTCAAAATGTCATCCAATAGGATTAAAAAACGAATTCCTTCAGGTGTTGTAACCTGGCTGATACGAGTGCTGCCCACACACCGAGCTAGATTCGATCTTAAAAAAAAAACTTTATAACTAAGAAAATTTAAATGCTTTAAAAATCATAAGCAATCACTTATAATATTGATATTTATTTTATTAATAAGAGCATCTAATTATTTTATCTACCCATCATAATTACCTAAAACCATAACATGACAACGTACATTTAGCCCCATGACTTCTTTGGTGCTGACTGACAGCTCACAACTGACTTCTGACAGTCAACATTTAGGTATATACCTAAATTTTGACTGTCAGAAGTGACAGCTGCTAAACACATGTTTTTTCAGGCCATATGGTTCAGCGTAGGGATACATAATTTGGTCTAGTAACTTTTCAAGCCATCAGCTGTCAGTCAGTACCAAAGAAGTTATGGGGCTACTGTAGTCAATTAAACTTCTTTACAATATTTGAATTGCGCGCGTGTTTTAATATGCTACGAGACTATAGCTTTATTGCTTCAACGTCTGATTACTAGAACTAGAACTTTTACATGCTGTCACGTGAGAACACGTGTCATTGGGTTTTGTTTTTGGTTTGTAAGTTTTACATTTATTGAAGACCAAGAAATACAATTATTGTCACAGACATATCCACAGATCTCACATCAGTCACGTAATGCTCTCGAAACTACCTCACAAATAATATAATACTACAAATATATACAATTAGTGCCCTGATGGGATCCTCATTTCCACACTACCCTTGGGGGTAGGGGAGAGAAAATTGATAATAACTAGGAACGTGTGAGACTCGAAAATATCTCGAAAATTCAAGAAAAAAATAATCTCGATATCATCTTGAAACTAAAAAAATGAATCTCAAAAATTCGAGAAATAAAAAAAAAGCAAATAATGACCCTAAGAAATTATAAAACCAAACCGGGAATTTATTATTTCCAATAATACCGTAATAACCCAAAAATAGGCTGTATCTCCCCTCTTTCCTCCAAACAGTCTTCATTAAGAAATGTTTTGGTTATACATATTGTTTTTCAATATCAAACTTTGACAATATAAGCTGTTACAACACAAAATTAAACTATAAATGATGTTCATTGTAACTACCTGTCACTATTATATTAATTGCATTTAAATTGTGCATTAGATATTTCAAGTGTTTGAATGAACTATATATAAGACAATCTAAATCAAGCGCCAGCTCAAATGTCAAAAAGGAACTCTATGCACTGTATATTTACTTTAATAAACATAATCTAATTTTTTTTTACTTTCAAAGGACGTTTTTTTGTCTCGTTCTCGTGTCTTGGTACTCTTTTATATTCTAGTATCGAGATCGTCTCGAATTGAAAAAAATTGTTCTCGCACATCCCCAATAATAACCTAGTCGGGTCTTATATTTAAACAAACACTATAATTAGACAAATAACCCCCTGCTCCCTAAAGAAGGGGTGGGGTTGGTAAGCATGGCTTCGAATAAAGGAAAATAGACAGCAATGATCTACTCTACTCTCTTATCTATGGCAATGATACATTGAAGGTCGAGGTTGACTGAACTAGGAGCATCACAATTTTACAAGTAGTTCATAGAACGGTGAGCAGGTAGCGCTACATGATGGACTGAGTACAGTGTCAAAGTAGTTCAGAGAACGGTGGTTAGAGGGCGCTACGGTACTAAAATAAAAAGCTATCTCGTTTAAATGGAACAAGGTACCCACATAGACATTGGACACATTCGGACTTTGTGGATTGGTGAGATAGGATTTGTGTTTTATGTCTTGTTAGAAGTCGTTTGATATCCCAGTCAGGTGGATTCAACGTGGCAGGCAATCCTTTATTTTAACGAATATTGAGGTTTCTTTGAAATTATTTTAATTTACCTACTATATTCTTGAGCTAGGTCTATCCAGTCCATCTCATTACACCCCATTCTAACGTTATCTGCCCATTTGCGTCTAGATCCTCCCAATAGTCTCTTCCTATTTGGTTTGCCAGTCAATACCTTGAACATTGTTCTAGATTATCTCACTGATTCCCATTGCATGTCCTGCCAACCTTAATCTATGAGACTTGAGTACCATAAACGTCTCCTCCTCCACTCCTCAGTAGCCACAGTACTTTTTGGACCAAATATCCTCCGAAACACCTTGTTTTCGAACACCTTAAATTTGTTTTCGTCATGTAATGCCGGGATCACGATCAACTTATCGTAAACTTAAAGTTAACTTAACGTAACTTAACGTAAAGGACCTCCTCGTGTGTTTAAATGGCAGCGATCACGATGCAGTAACTTAACGTGACTTCAGTTAACTTAACGTAAGAGATGTCCTGGGAGGTCTTTTACTTTAAGTGAACGTTACTTGAAGAGGTATCACGTGATCTAGCCAGCCAATAATTATGCGAGTGACGTCAACAGGGCCATTTAGTCACTCATTTGTTGGTATTATGACTAATGTTTACTCTTTAGCGTAAATTCCAGTGATCAGACATTGAAAGAAAATAATTAAACTAAAATAGGAAAGCTAAATTTATCAAAAAAGTTTTGTAATAGATATTTATTATATCAATTGAAAACTGTAAATATTCACAGATCATCACTGTAAAACTAGAACAAATCACAGATCATACTCGAGAATGAAGATGTTTGGCTCGAGTTGTTACGTGAATCGTGATCACACATACGTTAAGTTAACTTTAAGTGAACGTTACGTTAAGTTGATCGTGATCCCGGCATAAGACCCACGTTTCATACCCGTAGAGAACAATCGGTAAAACTATTGTTTTGATATTCTGAGTTTTACATTTCTTTACATTATTATTTTCCTTGTTTTTATACCAACAAATACATTATTTACTTATGTTTTATGACACAATATGTTAAATTAGATCTTTCAAATCATTGTATTTATAGAATATGAAAATATCAAAAATAAGTTTGTCAAATCAATTTCATCTAGTAAGAAACATGTCTACTATTATAATGGTTTGTTAAAGTACCGTACCTTCAATTAGTAAACTGATCCACACACTGATTTACACATGATTCTATAATGTTGAGATCACGGTCAACGTAACGTAACTTAAAGATAAGTTTCTCCTCGCCTTTTTTAAACGGAAGCCATCACGATGCACTTCGTTGAAGATGAACTTTCACTCTACGTGTGGGGTGTAGCACATGTTTATATCAGCCACACCATTAATATTATTATCATAATTATTATTGTTATTGTTATTATTATTATTAATTATTATTATTATTTCAATGTCTGATCACTAGAACTTACGCTAAAGAGTAAACATTGGTCATAATACCAATAAATGAGTTAATAAATAGCCCTGTTGACGTCACTCGCATAATGATTGGCTGGCTAGATCACGTGATACCCTTCAAGTAACGTTCACTTAAAGTAAAAGACCTCCCAGGACATCTCTTACGTTAAGTTAACTGCAAACCAACGTTAAGTTAATTGCATCGTGATCGCTTCCATTTAAACACACGAGGAGGTCCTTTACGTTAAGTGGCGTTAAGTTAACTTTAAGTTAACGTTAAGTTGATCGTGATCCCGGCATTATTGTCAAATGGCCTTAACTGATAATTTGACGTGGTCATCCCATAATGGACGCAACTCGGACTGTACAAACGACTTGAGTAATCCTTAGCGTTAAACACTTTCAATCATCTTTCCAGGCTGAAGAGAACACGTCAGTTTATTTTTTTCAAACAAACTTTGTGTCCATTTCGTCAGTAAGTTACGTTTTAAACAATGAGTTGTTTAATACTTTAATATACACGCCAGGGAAGAGGAGAGATAGTTTAAAAGAAGTGCACTCTAATTAATAGTTTGGGGAAGTGGTCTTGAAAGTCACAATTGTAAAACCACCCCCAGTGAATTCAGCTGAGACTCCACCTCGGCCTACACACTACGTTATGGGAAAATTGGTATATTGTGATCTGTCTCCCTAGATCTTTTGCCCACCTGGATGTGAAGCTCTTTGTAACATTTTACTTGTTTTATTAGGGTTGTACACAAACACAAATATTCCACTTAATATTTCATTTTATTATATCTCATTTATAAATAATGTAACAAAAATATCACAACACAGGCATAATTTACTTAGTGAATGTAAGCGGGGGAGGCGTAGGCGAGGGGAGAAACAGCCTTAACGACGGCGGGGGCGGCGTAGGAAGCGTAGGCGGGGGCGGCGGCGTAGGCAAGACGCGCGGGAGGGGCCTTGTAGGTGTTGCGTAGGAGGTGGCGACTGGGGCCACGGCGTGCACTGGGGCGGCGTAGGCAAGGGGAGACACAGCCTTAACGACGGCGGGGGCGGCGTAGGAAGCGTAGGCAGGGGCGGCGTAGGAAGCGTATGCGGGGGCGGCGGCGTAGGCTAGACGCGCAGGAGGGGCCTTGTAGGTGTTAGCGTACGAGGTGGCAACTGGGGCCACGGCGTGCACTGGGGCGGCGTAAGCCAGAGGGGCGGCGCCGTAAGTAGCGACGGCGGGCCCGCCGAGGTATCCAGCCGACACAGCGGCGACAGCGAGAGACAGGATGACCTGATAAGAAACCAACCAAAAACTTGTCAACAACTTGTCACATTCATTGTCTACAAATAGCAGCTATAACATATATCAATATCACTTTCCATCAACAATTTTCAAAATATTGATATTGGTTCTGTGGATCTCACATAGCAGCAAACTGTCACTTTATCAAATTAATCATCGTAATAAATTAATTACAAAGCTCATTAATTTAAATACTACTGCAGTTCTTTCCCCTCCAGCTGATTACTTTTTTACGATAATGGTTTTCGTTGTTTATTAAACATCTGAAACTTGTTCATTCTAAACAAAAATGTCGTGTTCACAAAATACTCTGAACGATCTTGACCACGGATATTTGATTACAATAACAAAATATTTTCAATTGTTAAGTTACTACACAAGGTTTATTAGGCTTAATTTAATAAGAAGGGATAAGAGACGTAGTTTTAGAGGAAATTCTCCCACACTAGCATGGAGAGAGGGCTGGAAAAAAACTATCTGCTGCCCGACCATACTTCAATTGAATTTTAAAAATAGGTTTTATTGTCATCACGTCTTACTACTAGTTTGCCAATGTACTAATTACGATAATGTGTTCAGGTTGAGGCAGGTAGAATTTATAGGATGTGTACCATCATTTGAATGGAAGAATAGTGGAAACCCATCTAGGAAACATCACTCTCTGTACATCCAACCAGGATTAGAAACCCGATCAGCCTGTTCTCGGAAATCTAGTATATTGCAAGAGTGACGCCTTAGACCCTGTGACTACCGAGGTGGGTTGATATGCCTATAGAGAAATCCATGCTCAGAACCTTTTGGGGCGAAAGTTTATATATATACTTTCAAATTATTTTGAATTAACTTGAATATCCTTTAAAATTATTTAAAAAGAAATACAAATATATTTAACTGATGAATTTTTAAAGTACAAGGGCAAGCTGGGCCCTCATTAAAACATACGTATTGAATTAATATTCGTTAACTTGTTGTTAACTTATTTTTTAAAAACCAAGATGGTTTTAACGCCGTTGCCTACTTGGAGACTTCGAAGCTATTATGCAAAGCGGGCTGCATCTTAACTTGACGCACCTACAGAGTCCAAGCACTATCACACTTAGACGCCAGTGCACAAAATACAAATAAAGGGAAGACAATGATATGTTCAAACTGAGAGGGTTCTTGTCTATGTGACCCTTTCCCTCTTCCTCTGACGACTTTACACACTCACTTTATCATTTGCTACTTTAAAACATTGACTTGCTTTTTATAATACACCTTTTTATTTTATTTTATCATTTTAGATAAACACATGCTACCATGGACATTTTAAATTTACATCCTGGCAGAAAGACTCCTACAGTACATTTTCGTGACCAAGGCAAATAACCGGAGTTGAAGATGATTTATAAAAAAAAAGGCCTATGTTTAAAAAAAACTACTTCAAGATAAAATGAATAATTTTGTGACACTTAGAATTATTTAAGAATTTATGATTTTTGTTTCAACGTTATATCTTTAAAATTCGCTGAATAAAACGTAAATTCATTAACATTAGAAATCCTGTCTTGACCTACCGTGAAGTCACAGGTAGGCAACATCATTAATGACTTTCTTTAGTTTAGAATTATTTAATATGTTTGAATAAAATATCTAAAGTAATTTATGAGGTCGTGTTAGTTTGTAATCAACTCTTCCAAATACTCACCAGTTTGTACATGTTGAGTGGAGGTCTGTAGAATGATAACCGACATGGCTTGGAACCCGGCTTATATAGCGATACCCTTCTAGGAGCTGCCAATTGCACAAATAGCGGTCAGGGCCGAATCGGACCATTCCTCCTACTCTCAAGAAATATTGGGTAATTATAAAACAAGAGTAATCACTGTTTCCACGGTCATTCCCCCCCCCCCCCCATTCAAATTCGTTAGGCCGGGAGATAGTAAGTCAATCTACTCAAATAGGTGCTAGATGGAAACTTGTGTCATTGAATTGTTTTATAGGAAAAACATATGTTTGAAAAACCATTAAGTTTAATTAGTTACACTTTCGACGTATGTCAGAAGCCACATATGAAAATACACACATTTGAAAGGAAGCTTCGAAAAAATAGAGGTTTTATTTTTATTCCGGGTTTGGCTAAATTTAGGGTTGATTAGAAATACCTAACGGTGGAAAATAGTATACAATTCTACTTTTTTTACATGTTTATAGGGTGATGGCATATTCAAAAATTTACTTTCGAAAGTTGTGAGGTGGATTCATAGGCGTCCGCAGAAATTTACACATGGGGGAGCAAGACTATTTAATGGTTTGATAAAACTGTAAATAAACGTTTGCTTGGATTTTCACTGTATAAGTATTTTTACCCAATGATACATATTCACAAGAAACACATATTCTAGTAATAAAATTTATTTAGATCAAAATATTGAAATGGCTTCATTAAATAAATGGTACGGGATTCCGCACAGATTCTCTCGCTTTATTGTTTAAAAATGGAAATATTGACTCAAAACTCGTAATATTGTCCAATTCATACATTTTAAATAGAGAATTGCTATTAAAATAATGTGATCCAAGTCGAGAAAATATAGCTTAGTATTTTTTTATTCCAATCATGAAGTCTAGCTTCAAGACCTTATTTGGAACGAATATTTCTGTATAAAATTTCGAAATAAATAGTTTTTTATTTTTGAACAATTTTTTATTTTCGAATAATATTTTAATTGGAATGTTTCTTTAAGTAAGATCGTTTTGCATATATACAAGAGTGTTGACTTTAAAATATTTTGAGCCCATGTTTATAATTTTTTTGAGTATCTTTAAGAAATAGCCGTAACTTTTTTAGTTTTAATTTGCTCCAAATATGTTTCAACAGTATGCCATATTTATTTTAGATAGATCCTAGATTTTTTTTTAAATTACTGATATTAGAAATGTCACATAAAATAAATTTAAAATAGTTAGCGTCATCAGTACATTTTTAATTTGACTCCATCTTTTAAATAAGACCCGCCTCGGTGGCGTAGTTGGCTAACGTGCTAGTCGTGTTGAGCCCGACTGCCGAGGACGGGGAGATCGAGGTTCGAATCTCGGTCGGGTGAACTGAGGGTGGTTTTTCCTAAATGGTTTTCCACTCTCCCTCCACGCAAATGCTATTCAACCTTCCCAATTCCTAATCCATTAGCGTAATTAGTACTTAAGCGTATAACCCGAACGGGTAGTAAGACGCGGTGCTAAATAATAATAATAATAATAATAATAATTTTAAATAAGATAGTGGCTCAAAATTTTGTTTTGAAGTAAATCTACCTTGTTTTATATCTACCAAATCAATGGCACGGTGCTCCGCACATAATTTCTCTCTCTTTTATCTTAAAATAGAGATATTTATTAACAACTCGTCGTGAAACGAAATAACAAATATTGTTGCATAAACACTCCATCGAAGAGCATATAATAATTGAACTGATGTACAAGATCACAGATACAATGAGAAAAAAGGAACATCTCTGTCCACCAAAGAACATAACAATCAATTTCATAATTTGAAGATCTGAATAATATATATATATATATATATATATATATATATATATATATATATATATATATATATATATATTAATCTAGCTCAGAAACTACTGATTTTATAAAAATATATTTCAAATAACATATTTTTAATTTTAATAACAACATTTCAATAATAAGTTATTTTGTATCTCAAATAGTTGCAAAGATAAACAATCGGCTATTTCTGCAAATGCAAAGTAACCTCAAAGTAATTTTTATGGGAAAGTGAGAATAGACATTTTTTTATAATTTCAAACAATGCCTGAAGACGAATCTTAGTAAAAATCGTTTGAGCGGATTATGGGAAAATATATTTTTCTCTTTATGTCCCTCAGTATACTAACTTAATTTTTAGGTTGGATATATATTTCCAAAAATCAAACAGGGTAGCCTCATGAAAACCCTAGATATAACGTTTTAGCCTGATCGGGAAAATGGTTTCGGCTTCAGGCCGAGATACAGATACACAGACTCACAAATAGATGGCATCCCTAAGACAGTTTGGGTTTCAGGGGGTCATGAAACTTCGACATCTATCAAAATCGCAAATTTGATTTATTTTTTACAAAAATTACGCTTCTCTTACTGAGGTCGAGAGAAATGCAAAAGAAACAAATGTTGTGGTTCTACTGAATTTAATCTCAGTTTTATTATAATCCATTATACAGAGTAATGGTGCCAAACCGAGGGCCTGTAGTGAGAGTGGTGTCAACACTAACTAAGAAGTAACGGAATGAAAGGAAGGAGAGCGGCATAAATCTCTTGCCTGCGCACGTTAACTGCCGCCGGGATGTTTGCCAATACCTGAATACCACCCGACCGTGACGTTGTATCGGCCGTACCGGATAAGAGAATTTGCCAATGTCGATCTGGCCTCCATGAGCACCATACTTAACACACTGCTACTTATTTTTGTGGGAATACATCAAGGACACCGTGTACGTGCCCCCCATTGCCACAGGAATTGAACGACCCTTAAACAACGCATCTCAGCTGCGGCGGAATTGATATCCGAGGATATGCTGGGACGCTTCTGGGCTGAGCTAGACTACCGTATAGACGTCTACCGTGTTACAATTGGCGCCCACATCAAACACCGTTAGGGCTTTTGAAACTTGGGGAGTTATTCTGTCTTTTCGTGTAATGACGGTTGTTGTATGTCATTTTGTTTGAGAATAAAACCGGTTCACTTTTGCACCATTACTTTTGAATAATCTTTGTAAATATACTGTTAGGACCCCTCTCATATATGTAAAAAGTCATTGATGAAGGTATTTTTCTGCAATAAATTGTGTATAAAATATCTTTTTAAGACTTCATCCATGGAGAATAACGCGCTTTTCAGAAATAATGTCAAAGGATTGCACCATTAAAACTTATTTTTTTCTTTCAAAAATCAACTCCGTAGTGTTTACCAAAAAGCAAGTGACGGTAGCTACCTCTACTTAATAGGAAGATAGCCTTAACAAAATCGTATTCCCAGGATTCTTTCTATTAGTTGGTTTTGACACTGGTGACAAGGGGTACAAGAGGCAAGGGGTAGGTAACCGATTGTGCGTATGAATCTATTACAGTGGACAGCAATGCACAAGAACTTGGTAATCAAACACAGTAATATTCAGTGTCGGTGACATATATTTACAGAACGTTGTAATAATTCAGTGCCATGATCTAAATAAATCATGTACACATTTAAAGATCTTACTTATTTCATAAGTGTAAGGAAAAAACACAATAATTGTCGCTCGATCCTGGGGAAATAAATATCAATTATCTCACAAACAATCCATAGTTCTTCAATTGGAGCCCAATCGTGGTACATAATAATTCCGTATCGTAATAATTGTCGCTCGATCACGGGGCTATAAATACCAATTATCTAACAAACAATTGCAATCCGTAGCACTTCAATTGGCGCCCATCACGCGGCAGAATAAACGTGAGCATATAAATTGGCGCCCATCGCGTGGCACGATATCAAATTTAAATTTCATAATAAGGTGACCTGGTGGTCTAGGGGTAAGGTGTCAGACTTCTGTGCTGAGGGTCCAGGGTTCAAACCTCGGTCCCGGCACAGATTTATCTGATTGCCGAACCCTTCCTTCACCTCTGACAAGACGTGTATTAATCACATCTTGTGAATGTGAGGAATGCCAGGCTTCCACCGTGGTTCGGATTCCACGTTAAACTGTAGGTCCTCCATTTCATCTCGCAATCACCCTACCATTACACATTGGCGTAAGTGCGTATAACCCGAACGGGTAGTAAGACGCGGTGCTAATAACTAACTAAATTTCATATTGTTTCAATTGGAGCCCATCACGCGGCAGAATAAACGTGAGCATACAAATTGGCCCCCATCGCGGCACGATATCATATTATAAATTTCATATCGATTCGTCCTGTATAAGTAAAAGCCTTATATTTACTCCAAGAACACTTGTTTCCTATATTATTCAAGCGGTACAACTTGCCACGATTGTGTTGAGTGTCGCTCCTTCGTACAAGGTTTTCACACTGTCATTCTCTTTTGGGAAGGACTTAACGGAGGACTCCTCGACTAATCCAAACAAATTCACGACTTTATTGCAATTACCAGTGTAGCTATTATTATATTGAGGACATGAATCATATTATGTGTGTAGATCATGGAGGAATTTTGGATATTTAAATAGACTTGAACACCATTGAATGTTTCCTTCACGCTACCCACGCCATCAAATGAACATACGACAAGATTTTCAATTTGGAATTCCCAATTTCTTAAAGTATGACTAAGCCAAGTCATACAATTCGCTACCGCTAGTATCATCTACTACTAGTTGCAGCAAACTTTAGTATATTTTATCATGCTTCACAAAATTAACACAAAGAGCTAACTGGACCTAAACGGCCACATCTTGTTTACCTTCTATATACCATCAAACTATACACTATTGATTCCCGAAAATTTTTCAAAATTAAATTTTGATCAAAATATCCAATCACTTTTATGACTTTACTTTGTAAATTTTTAGATAAAAACGTAGTCAGTGAATCTATTTTCTCGTATCTTTGTCATAATGCAATGCACACTTTATTTTTAATGGAGAGTTAGTTATTGAATGGATGGATAATTTGTCACTTCAAACTTGTATGGGATGGGGAAAACTTTTTATTGTTTAAATTTGTGATCGTTTATATAATGCAAGATATGTTATTACGTTCCTCTAAAGAAACTCACGTACCAAATCGAACAAGAATTCTTATACCGTAACTGACTCGGGCCCTCATTAGTGACACGCTCACCCATTATGGTCTGCGATCGCCGACAAGCCGACCTGGCCAGGCCAGCGCTGATTACATGTAACTCATGAAATTCCACAAAATGTAATATCATAATTAATCGTCTTTGAAGGCGAATAATAATCGTCTAGGCTGTTGCCCAAATTTATGAATAGCTAGATTAATAAAATTTTGTTTTATAATAACTTTTCTTCTTGAACGCTTAGCTTGCACAACCAAAATAATTTATTTTCACTCATTGTAAAACGAAGCCATGCTTTCACTCTCCGGAGAGTAATGAATGATCGTTCGATTGAGCGTGTAGGTTCCGGCAAAGCAAAAGCAATTAATTTAGCTTTTTTTTCTATGGCAGGGAAAAACCTCTGTATGGTGGTCAATAATTTCAGTAATTGATAGATTTATTGATATTTGAGTTTTAATTAACCAAAAATCATGTCATATTGTTAATTTAGATAAGAAGTTATCAATGTCATAATATTTCTGAATATCTGTTACTAATTTGTCATAATCTTTTTTACTGATATTTTTCATTCGTTGAGGATGTAACTTAAATAAACAAAATGTTTCTTTATGTTCATATGAAAATCAAGATTACAATGAGGAAATTAAGGAATCTACACTTGGAATGAAAATTGATTGTCTGTAATACATATTTATGGAGTGATTGCGATGATTTGCTCTTAGAGTTTGTTTTTTGTTTGTATATGTATTGAAAGCTCGACATTTATTTCATCTACAATATTATTAGCAGTAGTATGTTGTAAGAATTTTAACTCTATCAAGGTATACTTTTATTTACCTTTAATTATCCTTAAGTGGTTATTTATCTTAAATTTACTATCTCCAACGGTCATTGCATTGCGTCGAAGGAAACCAAGAATAATAATGCCTGTACATTTATTTTATCAAGAAATTATTATTATTAAACTGGAGTTTTATCCGTCTTATCATCCTCTATGAGATTTGAAATGGCCGCCCTATACAAGGAGTAATGAAAATGACTCCAACATAGGGGAAGGGGGAGAGAAAAGAGGAAGCGGGGCTTGGCGAGAAGAATCCAAAAGGACGCTGACTTGTAAACAATTCAATGGAATAAAGCAGTGCGTTATTTACAAGTTTTATTAGTGCCAATTACACAAAAAGTGTTCCAAACGACAGGAAAAGATGGTACAACTACTTGGGACAGCTTTAATTACCTCCAGACCACGGCTATGACTTACAAGTGAGTTGGTATGATCCACTAACATTTTCAACGCAGAAGACACTACAAGACTCCATCAACATGAGGTGATATCAACCTAAATTTTATTCGTGATTCATCCTTTGTTTTTCTGCTACAATTTCGATTAGACTTCATCACCTTTTAAAATTTATTGCTCCAAAATCAAAGAATAATATTAATTTCAACTTAATACACCAACAGTAGAATTTTCTTCTAAACGTAATATTCTGTTTCCACAATTGACTCTGGAAATGAAACATTTGCCAGAGTAATTAATGACTTCGACCAAATGCAATAACCTTATTTAGTATTTATTGTTTTAGCATCCACCGACCAACCTCATTGAGGAAATTGATTATAATGAATGTGTATAGTATATATATATATATATTTAAGGATTTCAAATTGTTTTATTAAATATTTGATTGTTTACTAAATCCGCTTGGACAGTAAAGGTTATATTTTTTCCAACATGACCCAGAGGTCCTGAGAGTCCCGTACTCAAATTTGGTCTTTTTGTAGTAATATAGTTTGTTTTTATTTTCCCCGAGTTAATTGTAGTGGAAGTCGATGTTATCTGTGAACCCAATTGTTGCAATCACATTTTTTTTTTAGATGAATGCTTGATGTAAATAAATTTATATATATTAAAATTTAATAAAAGGAAATTTAACAACAAACAAATATAACTAGAAGAGTTCACAATGTGTATCTTCAAAAATTGATATTGAGTTTTCCTTAAGCTGCACTAGAATATTTATTATTTCCTGTACATGATTGCTCACTTTAAATAAATCTAATTCAATGACCTGTAAAGATCTAGCTAATGATTCTAATATTGAAGAATATTTACTTATAACTACAACATTAATTATAGCTTTGGAGTTAGTGCAAGCGTTATACAACTGATATGCCGTCTGATTTGATTGGGCATTGCCATTCTGGGAGAAGTTCTCCAGCTGGTTTACAATTTTTGTAAGATGATCTCCGAGTATTCGAATGCTTTTGTGTTTTTGCATCCATCCGGTTTCGCACAGAAGTAGCTCTTCTCATGGAACTTTCTAGGAAATTGTCAATAATTGTTTTTATAATACCAACTAAATTTCGGTTATCGCATAAATAATTTAAATCATCCACCACTAAATTGAAGCGATGCAAGAAACAGTGAATGAACATTTCTTTTGGATACACATTTCTAATTTTTAATGGCACGCCTTCCTTAGCAACCATCATAATCTTGGCCAACTAAATTTGACATATTCAGTTTGAAATTCGAACATGCTTTAATAATTTCCGGAGCTTTACCTTCTGCACTACGATTTAAGACAGGCACAAGACCCAAAAATTCCTCTCTGATATTCGTTTCACCATTAATATACTCAGAAAATCTAACTCTTAGAGATAACTGCTCCATCCCTGCAATATTGGTCGTTTCATCAGCTAAATGGAAAATCCAACAGCAGCGTTAGCAGTGGCCACTATGTCATCTCGAATAATGTTTACAAAAATATCAATAATTTCATTTTGAGTTCTCACGGAACAATATTTGGCATTGTTGGTGCATGTTTTCAAGTGGTTTTTAAAAACATCCCCTGCTTCAACATTAAAATGTAATAACTTTTGAAAATTCCCTGTGGTATTTAATTTAACCCCGAACATAAATGTCATTTGTTCAGCATTATTTATCTGTAAATTTACAGACTGTTGTTTTCCTTCTGCTGTTGACACGACGTTGTGTTCCGAGTTTCCTCGACTCATTTGTGTGTGCGCAGTGCTGCTCGTTTGTTTTCCCTGCGCGGACGGCTGCGCGTAGTCGCGGCTATATTTGAGGTTCTGGCCTCGAGCACGGATATGAGGTTTGTTTTACTTACAGTTGTGTAGCTGAATCAACCAAGGGGTCGAATTAGAGCCCTGAATAAAGACTTGAGTGACTACATCCTGAGTGCTGTCTTAGTACAACCCCTCCATAACGACTTGTTGTGCCGTGCCCAAGTCTGGTTCGTGAACCCCTACTATCAGCACCGGTGTAAACGGGGGCTGACACATCTCCCATAGCGTCAGAAGAGTCCACGAGAGGTGTGGGCACAGATGGTAGCAGAACCTGTGCGCACTTTTACACAATCCAACAGTCCGCCCATTCAACTAATCCTTCAGTGAAGTGAACGGAATCGTCTCCCGGCGAGGTGAGAAGTATTTAACCCCCTTAAGAAGATAGTACTCAATGGCATATATTGTCGTTGTCATCGCCACCATCACCTAGAACTTCGGGAAATCTATATACCAGCTATGTTGGACTCAACTGTATATTTTCACTAAAACAGTTTTCCCTTCTCTCAAATTTGATTTAATTAACTCTTAAATACATGTCTATGTTTGTTGTGTTTTTGGTACCACGGGGCGTTTTAACCGTTATTGAACTGTTTGACACTTGGCCTGATTAAACTATTAATTTTAAAGTTTTCTATATCATTCTTATAAAACTTAAGCTAATTTTCAGTGTTACTATGTTTATAGTACTCCAAACTAAAGGGGAAGCGTGCAATTGGGTAATCCACGCAAAAGTTTCTGACAATGTAGAAGTGTTGGACTGTAATTATTTTTGGAATAATTTATTTATATGAGTAATAACAACCCAAGGGATAGTTATGTTTTAATAACTATGTGCAAATCTTGTGTAAATTAAGAGAGTTTTCTTTTGTCAATTTGACGTGTTGTGGGCAACACTAGATGTGAGGCTAGTATTGTTTACAAATATATTAGTTAGTAAGATGTACCGATCTTACAATGACGTATCACTTTCGAGCAACGACAAGGTCGCCCAAACTGAACCTATGGTTTTTGTTCAATGTGAGGGTGGACGCGGGGCCATTTCAGAGACCGGTACACACCTGTTGAAAAACGCGAGACACACTTTCGTGATTAAAGTGCTTTATTTTACCCAAATTGGGGTTAATGATAAAGGTGGAGCCAAATTTCGTGGGTGTTTTAGTATTTTTGGGATATCATGTGTTGTTTGGTTTAGTGGTATCTAATCCTATTTGAAAATTGTAAAATGGAACATCTTGACCCTAGTCAATTGTTTAAGGATGAGTTGATCTAATAATTGACAATTTGTGGTCCGAAGCAAAAAAAGAACTGTCGATCAATTAAGGTCGCAACTTAGTGACGTATTCGACGTCGAGAAGGACGAGAACCGTTCTCTCGTGTTAATAGACCAGGTTCCCCCATTTTCTTTGGAGCATCCCTTGCTCACAGATAAATTTAACAATTTTCAAACTATGATAGCGCAGTATGACAAACCTGTACCGACAGTAGAAAAGAAAATTCTTAGTACGTTTGGTCATTTGAAATCCCGCCTGTTTAGGTTATTGCCGGAGTCGTCTGAGGAGGACACAAAATTAGAGGAACTTAAATGATTTTGTAGCGAGTTAGAAAATTATATGGGCGTGGCACTCAAGAAAGAAACTAACATTAGAAAGGGAGAGCCCAAAACACCATTAGAAAACATAGAGAACCAATTATTATCTCAGCGCGGTTTATTAGAAGGCAATATAGGACAAATTGCTAGTAGTGACGATTCTCAATGCAAGAAAATCGTTCGAATTTTGAACTTGGTCCGCAAATGGAATGTAACGGTTGATCTTGGATCTAATCCCATAGATTTCTTAGAAAAAATAGAGGAATTAAAAACAGCTATAAATTAATGGACAGTGAAATGTTAACAGCCCTGCCCGAGATATTTTAGGTCGAAACTCACTTTGGACGCATAACAAACACCACAACTGGACTACATGGCGTGGATTTGTTGAATATTTGCGATTTTTTTTCCCAGTCAACTGCGTAGATCAGCTTGAGAGGGATATTTTTGGGTGCTTTCAGGCGTCTCTTGAACCAGTCAACAAATTCTTTATTCGTATCCACTCTTAACCGTAGGCGTGGGGGATTTTCTGAAGCGCAGACGGTAGATCGTATTTATTTTAACTTGAGACCCTCAATTAGGATTAACATAAGAGGTGCGGAGTAGAGACAGTCTCTCAGCTGCTACAAATGGCTGTTCACTTCCAACAATGTAACGATGAGATCCGGGACTACAATAGGTGGGCTCAGTCAGCTCGGTGAGTAGAGTTCTTCGTCCTCAGCACTCGGGCTTGTCCTCTTCCACAAACTTCTGAGTGTCCTTGCCCGTGTCTGTGGTGGTGGGGTACAACTCCCGACGCTTGATCTGAATCTGCGGAGAAGACCGCTGTATGATGCTGGATAGAGCCAGTACAGCTGATGCTGGTTCCGGGATTACCTCCCCCCCTCTTCCCAACTTAGATTTAGTGAGGTCGGTGCATGCACCTCATAGATACCCCCTGCTTCACCTCACCCTGTGGGCCCACCTCTAAGATGCCCACTGCATCATACATGGGGTTGCTGAAGTCTTTGTTCTTGGAGTTGATGTCAACCAGGTTGTAATCAACGTCCATGGGTTCAGGTAAGCAAAAAATCACATAAACTTGTTGTCACCCAGGTTGTAATCAACATCCATGGGTTCCTGTAAACAAACCATCACATAAACTTGATGTGACCCAGGTTGTAATCAACTTCATGGGTTCCTGTAAACAACCATCACATAAACTTGTTGTCACCAGGTTGTAATCAACATCCATGGGTTCCTGTAAACAAACCATCACATAAACTTGATGTCACCCAGGTTGTAAGCAACATTCATGGGTTCATGTAAACAAACCATCACATAAACTTGATGTGACCCAGGTTGTAATCAACATTCATGGGTTCCTGTAAACAAACCATTACATAAACTTGATGTGACCCAGGTTGTAATCAACATCCATGAGTTCCTGTAAACAAACCATCACATAAACTTGATGTCACCCAGGTTATAATCCACATCCCTGGGTTCCTGTAAACAAACCATCACATAAACTTGATGTCACCCAGGATGTAATCAACATTCATGGGTTCCTGTAAACAAACTATCACATAAACTTGATGTGACCCAGGTTGTAATCAAGTCCATGGTTTCCTGTAAACAAACCATCACATAAACTTGATGTCACCCAGGTTATAATCCACATCCCTGGGTTCCTGTAAACAAACCATCACATAAACTTGATGTCACCCAGGATGTAATCAACATTCATGGGTTCCTGTAAACAAACCATCACATAAACTTGTTGTCACCCAGGTTGTAAAAATAGATATAAAGATGATAAGAACACAGTTTGACACTGTGATTTTAAAATATAGATCTAATGTGACAATAAGTAGGTTGGCCATTCACGACACAACATGACACAAGAGTCTTACATAAATGTATATTAACATTTTATCACTAGTACATTATAAGCCTGATTGAGTCAAAGAGTGGGAGCAGAGAAGATCTAATAAGAAGGGTGCATCAGAGGGAGGTTTTTTACAAGTGTGTAAGATATATAATTACACCTTAAGTGTAGGGTGTACTTTGCACCCACGGTTACGTAGGCAGCAGAAACATGGACATTGGATGTAAGAGAGACTAGGACAGTGGAGGCCATGGGGATAGAGTTTGTTAGATGTCACGAAGGAGAAACAAAATGAGGAATGAAGATGTTTGGGCAAGAGTTGGAGTTCAGGGAGTACATGAGATAGTAGAGTTTGTTAGATGTCACGAGGAGAAACAAGATGAGGAATGAAGATGTTTGGGCAAGAGTTGGAGTTCAGGGAGTACATGAGATAGTAGAGTTTGTTAGATGTCACGAGGAGAAACAAGATGAGGAATGAAGAGGTTTGGGCAAGAGTTGGGGTTCAGGGAGTACATGAGATAGCAGAGTTTGTTAGATGTCACGAGGAGAAACAAGATGAGGAATGAAGATGTTTGGGCAAGAGTTGGGGTTCAGGGAGTACATGAGATAGTAGAGTTTGTTAGATGTCACGAGGAGAAACAAGATGAGGAATGAAGATGTTTGGGCAAGAGTTGGGGTTCAGGGAGTACATGGTATAGTAGAGTTTGTTAGATGTCACGAGGAGAAACAAGATGAGGAATGAAGATGTTTGGGCAAGAGTTGGGGTTCAGGGAGTACATGGTATAGTAGAGTTTGTTAGATGTCACGAGGAGAAACAAGATGAGGAATGAAGATGTTTGGGCAAGAGTTGGGGTTCAGGGAGTACATGGTATAGTAGAGGAATCAAGGCTGAAATGATATGGGCCTGTTGTGAACAAGTGTGCAAGTGAGAGAAGAAGAATGGAAGCAATTAGAAAAGGAAGAGTGGTGGAACGATAGAGGAAGATGGAGGCATTTTAAATTGACTCTGCCACATACAGGAAACAATAATTCATGATGATGAAATAATGTTAGATATTTTTAAGGCTTTCCCTTAGTGTGTATTAAATAACATCAACAAAATTGTTTATTGAATTATTTGATACCAAACTAGTGTTATTAGCGTTCCCTTGTATTATAATTTTAAAGAGCTTTGATTGAATTACATTACATTTTTTGAATACATAGAATTACAGCTCCTATTCGAGGCCCATTGCTTGAGAAAGTTGGAGTACCAAACTCCACATTCGTCCCTTGCCTGAATGAAACACTTTGAGAGTTGGTGAGACCGGATATGTCCGGGACTTCCAACTGAAACAAGTCAAATACAGAAGTTAACCTCATAGCCGAGTAATTGTCAGATCAATATTAAGGGTGTGTTAAATACATTTTTTTCAGTTCAAAGAGAACAAGAATTGAATATTTTTTTGTTAAAATGGATTAAATAGCCAATATAATACATTTGCTAGTTACAGTTACAGCAACAACTAAATATTATACTCTTTATAGAAAAATGACATCTGGACATGGAAATCGAACCCAATACCTTTGGCTTAGCACACCAATGCTCTAGCTTCTGAGCTATCCAGGAAATATCGCTTGCTCAGGGCCAGTCTTCACTCATTGTAGCTGATGATTTTCACACATCCATCATAGACTCTGCTTTAAAATCTGAGTGAATAATAGGCCTGAGCATGGGACGATTCCTGAATAGCTCAGCGGTTAGAGCATTCACGGACTAAGCTAAAAGTACTGGATTCGATTCCTGTCTCCAGGTGTCATTTTTCCATTTAAGGCGAATAATATATTTGTTAATTGTTAAATGCCTGGAAAAATTATTATTTTGTGGTTATTAAATTTACTAGATATAACTTTATGCATTAAAATCATTTGGAAAATGTTATATTGTACAAAATTATTTGTAATATTTGTTTTATTGTGATAAATCAAGCTATCACTACTTTTAATCAATTCCTTCAGATTTTTCCACATGAATATTTTAACTGTCGATATCTTTACTGACGAAGCTTCGCAATTGTTGAAGTCGGAATTGTTTTTGAAGCTAAGTCAAAGCTGATATTTGTTTCGAAGCCAAGTTGAAGTTTCGCACACCCCTAGTTTAAATAATACACTTTATAGTCGACTGAGATCTAGTTGGTCTGAAATATGTATTCCAACTAATTACCACTGTTTATATCCAACTTACAAGGGTCGTTTCCAGAAGACAAAGTAGACAGCACCCACCACGAGCAGCACCAATAGCACCACCACGATGGGTACGACAATAGCAGCCGTGTTGGCCCCACTGCCTGGAGAGCCCGTCTTGTGAACATGATCCTCACATAACCTGCCGAGGAAGTCCTCGGGACACTCTCACGTCAGGTCCCCGGTGTCTGTCTCTTTACACAAACCACCGTTACGACAGAGACAGACGTGCGGAGATGTCCGGGGACACTCGCACGTCAGGTCCCCGGTGTCTGTCTCTTTACACAAACCACCGTTACGATACAACAGACGTGTGGAGCTGGCCGGGACACTCGCATGTCAGGTCCCCGGTGTCTGTCTCTTTACACAAACCACCGTTACGACAGAGACAGACGTGTGGAGATGGCCGGGTACACTCGCATGTCAGGTCCCCGGTGTCTGTCTCTTTACACAAACCACCGTTACGACAGAGACAGACGTGTGGAGATGGCCGGGGACACTCGCATGTCAGGTCCCCGGTGTCTGTCTCTTTACACAAACCACCGTTTCGACAGAGACAGACGTGCGGAGATGTCGTCACAGATGACCTCGCTGGTGCTGTGAGAATTGTCATTATCTGTACAGATGCGAGCACTTGTTGTTGTGGCATAGGTTGGTCAGATTGGGGTTGTAACGAAAGGAATGGTACACTGGAAACAATACTTACCTTATATAATAATACAACAGTGAAATATATTAGAAGCAGACATCATCTGGAATTAAAAGAAAGTGTTGGTATGAAAATAAGACTCATTTAAAAAGAGAAAGTGTGCTCGAAACTTCGATTCCTATGGTATTTGAGAAATATAAACTCTAAAAAAAAGTATCTAGAATACAATATGAATACGGATTACAAATAATAATTTTAAGCAATTGGTATAAACAATTTCAAAGACTTGGAGGAAGAATCACGAAAAAGGACAAAATTGTATTAATATAATTAACTTACAAAAATAGTTTTCTCTTTGTTGTTTATGTTGTTACAGACAAGACAAACAAAATATCATTTGTCATTGGCACCAAGCCTTTACCAAATTGTTTTTAAAATTCAATTTTTATATATTTTCAGCCTTACTAAAATTGTACATATTTTTAAAAATTCCAAGGAAATTTAAGATTTGGATTTGAGAAATATATAATTCGACCTATCTGTAATAATAAATTAAATCCTCTTTTTTATTCTTTTATTCGCTTCTACTTATTTGATCTTTAGTCTTCTATAACGAAATGTTTCGGTGCTATGTTACGCCATCTTGAGGTCTGAGAAAAACAAATGTATTGTGAAATATGGTCTGGAGGTTAATAAAATTGTTAGTTTAATAAAGCTAAACATTATAAATGTAAATAATAAATAGAAATAACAAGATAATATACGAAATATTAAATAAAAAATGACTTAAATTAACACGCTTATAATTTACCTTATTTAAGATTACGATGAATTGTTTAAAATACAGTCATATTGCCGGAAGGTTTGTGAAATTTTGAATTATTATAATATATGAAACTTTTTGTTAGATGAGCAACAATAAGTTGTAAGCTACCGATATGAAGAAATAAAATAAAATAAAATAAAATAAAATAAAATAATTGATAAATTAGATAGTGTTGCTAGTGTAATAAAGAGTGTAATTTATATGATGAGTAAATATAGATAGATGTATGATTGTTGATTTTATCAAAAAATGGGGAATTAAATTAAAATGAGGCATATGAATCTACGGTATTATTGTTTATTATGTTGTATAGTAGCGCCTAACTCAACCGAAGGTTGAATTTGTTGGTCAGTTGGCCTCACTGTGTAAGATACTTTTAGTGTTTATTCTAACATGGATATATTTATAACCTTCATGTATAATTCATTGTTCATTCATAGCTTGTACTTTATGTAAATGAGACGTCTTTAAATTGCTGATTATATTGAAAGTTAATTAGTATATGATAATAAAACAATTCTTCTTCTTGATTTTGGTTAGAATAGATTTTAATTTTGATGGAGAGAGAGTTAGAATTTTGGGAATGGTGATTACTTTTTAATTTGACGTGTTGAGGTAATTTTCTAATTATGTTAATAAGGGATTGATTTTCAAAATTAGTTTGTTCATGTAAAATTGTGTTGCTGTTAAGAATGGCTGTTTGGATGTGTAGGCTATCCTCAATATCATCTAATCTAAACTCTAAAAATCAATATACCAAAAATGGTATCTACTAATTGACATGTGAATGTAAGGCTGAATACATTGAAAAAACAGGAAGAAACCTTTCAATTCAATTTGCTGAACATATTAGGGATTTTAAATACAATAGATGCAAATCCAAATTCGCTGAACATCTAAAACTTTCCGGGCATCAACTAACACCAATTAATAACTGGGTGAAACTTTTACAATCCTCTTCAAAAGGTCTCAAGATGGACATTGCGGAAAGACTATACATCCAAACAGCCATTCTGAACAGCAACAAAATGTTAATAGAACAACAAAACACAAGGGTATTTAACTCTGAGTCACAGAAGATTACCCGACTACCTGCTTTCTCACGCCAACTGTAACAAAATGTTAATATAACAACAAAACACAAGGTATTTAACTCTGAGTCACAGAAGATTACCGACTACCTGCTTTCTCACGCAACTGTAACAAAATGTTAATATAACAACAAAACACAAGGGTATTTAGCTCTGAGTCACAGAAGATTACCCGACTACCTGCTTTCTCACGCCAACTGTAACAAAATGTTAATATAACAACAAAACACAAGGGTATTTAGCTCTGAGTCACAGAAGATTACCCGACTACCTGCTTGCTCACGCCAACTGTAACAAAATGTTAATAGAACAACAAAACACAAGGGTATTTAGCTCTGAGTCACAGAAGATTACCCGACTACCTGCTTGCTCACGCCAACTGTAACAAAATGTTAATATAACAACAAAACACAAGGGTATTTAGCTCTGAGTCACAGAAGATACCCGACTACTGCTTGCTCACGCCAACTGTAACAAAATGTTAATAGAACAACAAACACAGGTATTTAGCTCTGAGTCACAGAAGATTACCCGACTACCTGCTTGCTCACGCCAACTGTAACAAAATGTTAATAGAACAACAAAACACAAGGGTATTTAACTCTGAGTCACAGAAGATTACCCGACTACCCGCTTGCTCACGCCAACTGTCCTGCCGCGTTAGCAGTAAAACCCACTAGAATATAAATACTTATGATTGTATTACTCGAGCTTGTTATTCAAAGTTTCGAATCAAATACTCGGCCATTAAGTTTTCGAAAATATTCAAGATTTCGAAGCCTTGCACATTCCTAACTATTATTATTTTATTCATACAATTTTACAAATGTATAAAAACACGTTGTAACAATAATAGGCCATCTGCTATGTTAGTATGGTCAACCCTTTATGGACTGCCAAAAGTCTACGTGCATGATCACCGATACGTACTACGATAATAATACTCTATTTTATAGTTTCGATTAAATAAAACATAAATAGAAGATTACAATGCCGAGACCAAGACCTCAACTTAAAAAATAATGTTAGTTTTAATATTACAATTGGACTATATCTATATAAACTTAGGTCTAATGTCAAAATATTATATTTGGTATCATTTAGGGTTACATACTTGCTGGTATATATCTATAAAATTGTATTTTATTAACATTATATGTGTATTATTTAGAGTTAAAATAAATCTAAGATTTGGTTTATGAAATTTCAACAATAAAATCACCCTTACAATCGACCCAATAATACACGTTCGTTTCCCTGGAAATGACAGAATTAGACCATATATTCATTGACATATTTCGTTGAATCTTGTGCTTGTGTTGAATCTAGCTAAAAACGTAATATTATAAATATGAGTTTTATTGACTTAATGATCTTCTTAATCCTGGCATTATTAACTTACAGGTGCTTCAAAGTACTATTTAGAGTTGCCGGGATATACATAATCGGCAAAAAACATGTCAGGGTTGGGAACCCACAAGGTAAGACTGTTACTTACTTTATATGTAGTTATATGCAATTTGGTTCAAAAAAATTGGGAAAACCTGTATATTCATATCAACACACAAGATGAAAATCATTATAAAATTAAAATCTTGTATTGCATACTTGGCTACATAACAATCCTTCCAAGTGGAAGATGACTCAAGTATGATCGCTCGCATAGTATTGGTCGTTCATATGTAGCTGACGATTCCACACGTCCATCACAGACTTAGCCTTAAACTATGAGTAAAGAATGAGCTGAAACGTGGGATGAATCCTGGATAGTTCAGTGGTAGGGCATCGGTGCCCTAAACCAAAGGTCTCGGGCTCAATTCCCGTGTTCAGGTGTCTATTTCAACTAATTTAAATTACATATAATGGAGTAACGTGGTTGTTGAGCTTATTGAAAATCACTATTAGGTTCTAACTTTTAGAAACTTACGGTAAATATTTTATGTCAGTACTATTTCTATTTGTTTCAGCACATGACCGGCCTGCTACTGGCCCATCATTGGCAGTCACTCCAACATTAAGAGTTAAAACGTCGAAGATTAAGAACTCTAAGAATGTGACTCCACTCTGGCCAGGGAACCCACCTAACAGCGACACCTGTGTGACGGCCTGCAACTTATCCCCCAAAGTGCCTGCAGAAACACCGGGGAGGAAGCAGTTTTTCAAACCGGTGGCTCCGAGCAGGGTTTTCGATGTGAAGAACTGCAAACCCTATGTGCCGGCCTGCAACTTCTCCCCCAAAGTGCCTGCAGAAGCACCGGGGAAGAAGCAGTTTTTCAAACCGGTGGCTCCGAGCAGGGTTTTCGATGTGAAGAACTGCAAACCCTATGTGCCGGCCTGCAACTTCTCCCCCAAAGTACCTGCAGAAGCACCGGGGAAGAAGCAGTTTTTCAAACCGGTGGCTCCGAGCAGGGTTTTCGATGTGGAGAACTGCAAACCCTATGTGCCGGCCTATAAACTCCTCTTCCCCGAAGGTCCAGCTGAAGCTTCGGGGAAGAAGCAGTTTTTCAAACCGGTGGCTCCAAGCAGGGTTTTTGATACGGAGAACTGCAAACCCTATGTGCCGGCCTATAAACTCCTATTCCCCGAAGTACCTGCAGAAGCACCGGGGAGGAAGCAGTTTTTCAAACCGGTGGCTCCGAGCAGGGTTTTTGATCTGGAGAACTGCAAACCCTATGTGCCGGCCTACACCCTGTTCTTCAAGAACCAAGAGCCCAATGTACATGGTTTTTAGTAATTTAGTAATTGTATTTATATTTGTGTATTTTATTTCGATTCTTGATGTACCTCCCGCAAAATTTTCGTGTCTACAGAACTCAAGCCCCCATCACAGCTATACCAAAGTGTTTATTGTTCTCGCTTTTAACATTTCGATTCTTGATGTACCTCCCACAAAATTTTAGTCGCTACATAACTCACGCAACCAACACAGTAATTATCAAAGTTGTTATTGTTCTGTCACCTAACTCATCATGTTTTATTATTAACCTCCATATTAATTAGAAATTGGAAATAAATTAATGTGCCGTACATCAACATTTGTCTTTTTATTTCACTCATAGTTTGCATTACAGAACGATAATCTCTAAAATATTAATTACAATAATGAACATTGTTTATAAAACAGTAATCTTGTACTTATGAGGTTGTTCGAAACACTAATAACAACTTGTTACAATGGTATATCGTCTACTACGATATATAATTAATGACGATGCATCGCGGTGGACGATATATTTGGGTGGACGATATATCGTGTTGTATTTTAATAAATCAGTATTAACTAGCTTCGGTGGCAGCATGGTCTAACGCACTATTCTCGTGTTCGACTAGTTTGTCGAAGACAGGGAGATCGGGGGCTCGATCCCGGTCGGGTGCACTGAGGACGGTTTTTCTTAAATGCATTTCCAATATCCCTTCACGCAAATGCGAGTGCTCTTCCTCTAAATTAAAACTTTCCTAGTTCTTAATACGTTATTTTAATTAGTAAATTGGCGTACAACCCGAACGAGTAGTAAGATGTGGTACTAAAAATAAATCAATACTAACCCGCATCGTAGGTAACATGGTCAAACGTGTTACTGTCGTGATCTGGGTTTGATCTCCGATTGAATGAAGTGAATTTTCTTCCCCCTAAAAAGTTTTCCAATCTCACTCCACGCAAATGTGAGTACATTTACTCTAAACCTCTGCCCTCCTCAGTATTTATAGAATAACCATAGTGGTCAATATCAGAAACATGGTCTTCAAAAAACGCACCTCAACCCTTGTTCATAAAAAATAAATGGACACATTTTTAGTTGTTTGATGTTTGACTTATTATATTCCTTCAGGATTTGTGATATTTAGGAACAAAAAAAAATTAAGTTCATTGTTTAAATTAAGTGAAAATGTTTCTAGCTTAACAATGAATTTTCGTAAGTATCCCGTATATGCTTATTTTTTTATTTTTGGTATAGAAACTGACTATTTAATCAGGACTGGGTCGATCCAAATTAGTCTGAATTATCGACGATCTGCTGTATTTACATTTTTGTTGAGGATTACAACGAACCATCTTTTTACCATGATTGATTAATAAGTGTCAAACCTAAGCCAATACACTAGAAACTAAACTAAATCCGTAGCGCAACTTCCTTCGGAGGGGAAGTAAAGCCGTCGGTACCATGTCGATTGTGGTATGTATAAGAAGAAGAAGGTGTGTGAAAATACCATCCCAGTAAAATTGGTATATTATTTCACTCTTACTCATATAAATTCTCGTGTGTTGATATAATAGGTCTTTTCAGAAAGTGAACGTTAACACCTCAAATAGATAAAACTGTTTAATTCCAGTGATAATGTTCAACAATATTGTAATCAAAAACTAAAATTTAATTATGTTAAACCTCCTCAATCTGTTAGTATATTAATACTTGCAAACGACATGGCCAGTATTATTATTTGGATTTCTAGAATTGATTTAGTAAAAAAACAGATTTGACAAAAAAGAACAACAGCTAACATTATGCGTTTAATTTATTAGAAAATTATAATCAACGTAAATCTTAAATTCATTCAAAGTATTTATCAAAACTTTTTACTAATAGCTATTTTGTGGCCGTTATGGTAACATTAAATAAAGTATGTAACCGAGCTATGGTTCCACAATGTTATAGACAGTCATAATAGCTTTGAATAAACAAATAGATTCATTTTTATAACTAAAATATGTCCAATGTATTAAGATTTTATCAAATATCTTTTATGTCCACCCGGAAATAATATAAAATATTTTGAATCAGGATTGAGACACTTAAATTATCTAAGTTTTTTTTAAAACTCAGCTTCTTAAAAATAAAGTACAAATCTTTTAGATTTAATTTGTTATTTGCACTACATGTGTGGAATACAATAATTAATCATTTATAATTTCATAATTAGCTATTCACAGTAATTGAGATTTTGAAAAGGGGAAATTTACTTTATGTTACCATATAGAATCAATTGTTGGTAGCACTGCTGCCAAAATTATGTTTTGCGTGGTTAAATCTTTAATAGCTAAAAAAAATATTCCAGCTCGTATATTAACGAGACCAAGGTTAATTAATTGTCTAAGTATGTGACAAAAAATTGATTTTATCAGGAAGAGAACAAAAATGTGAAATTAATATAGTAGATCACACCATTTGGACATCGCAAAAAGACAAAACCCCTCCCCAATCACTCCTTCCCAACAGTCAAGAAATAATTTAAGGACTTTAGGCTTTCTCTAACTCCAGCCATGAGCTATGTAAACTATTTTGCAGTCATGTGTGGCGGTATTGCATACCGCGTAGGCTGAGCCAATAAGTTGCTACCTTTCAATCTCAACGGAGTGTACGTATATATCAAATTCAGAACCGATCAATCTGTAAAGATTGAAAATGTACAAAATCCAAAGAGGGGCAAGTGCCCTCTCTTGCCCCTACCATCCATGTGGATGCCCATGGGTGTATTGGTGTTAAATATATAAATGCTATTTTTTTTTAGAAATGCTTGAATGTCGCTTTTTGGATGCGGTGCGAAGTCAATGCAAGGCTTTAGTCGTTGATAGATTAGGCTGTTATTGTTGTTACATATAACTACTCTTAATTTATAAGTTATCCATTTATCAAGCCCACTGAGAGGGGAGACCAGGGGGCCCTAATTCCCGGACAATGAGAACCGGTGGGGGGTGGCAGTTCAGCATCGAACTTTTCTTCTCGTTTTGGATGAAAATATAAACGTTTTCGCGAAATGGAAGAAAATGCAATACAATACGAAATTTAAATTAAGTGCACTAATTACCACTATTTAAACTTGAGTGGATGAGCCCTAAAGAAGAATAAAGGTTACACCATTAAAGTGGGATGGAAGGGGATGAGAGAAAAAGCCATTGTTTTTGCAGATTTTATGCTAAAACTTTTTTTTTGGCCAAAATAAATAAAACATTGCTTAAGTACAGACATGAAATTTAATTTTCTTCACCTGGTGACCTAAACACTTCTTGAATATCTGTCAAGTGTGTTCTGGAATTTAATGATAACTTTTTGTCTATATTTAAAAAGTTTATCATCTAATGCCACCATGCTCATGACAGATATTCAACAACTACTGTTGATATCAACATTTGAAGAAAATTAAATTCGATGTTTGTACTGGAGCAATATTTTAGTTATTTTAACCAAAATGTTTTGCCATAAAATTCGCAAAAACATTGGCCTTCTATCGCGTGCCCTTCAATCCCACCATTAAGGCTATTGAAATGTTGGTGACCTAACGGAAGAAGTCAAATATCTTTAAGTGATACACAGAACAAATATTAATTTATAAATCAACTTTGCAGTCCCTAAAACTGCTCAACAAAATAACAGAACTAAAGATTGCAAATTCATTTCCAAATTTATTCGTTGCTTTTTGCACATTATGCACACTCCTAGTCTTTGTTGCTCAAGCAGAATGAGTGTACTTAGCAGAGTAAAGAACTGTTTGAGATCAACAAAGGATCAACAAAGACGAACTGATCTGGCAACACTATCCATTGAATCAAGACATGAACGGACATTACTACATCATTCAAATGTTCGCTATCGCTGATATAAAAGCTCATAAGGTTAATTTTAAATGACCCGAGTTATATTATAAGTGGTTAAGTCTTAACTAAATTATTACATTTAAAAAAGAGTACCTGAGAAATAAAACACACAGACAAAGGAATCAAAAGATAAGCCTTTTATTTAAAGTTCTTTTCTACCACTTTTCAATTTAAAATATGTCTTACAAATGTCTGTATGTCCGTTATATTTCTGAAAAATTATCGTTTATAATTGGATGGCAATTAAAAGTTGTAAGTTGTCTTGGGAGAAACTTCTGGAATAATTTTCTTAAAATCGTTTTTAAAATTATGTACTAGGATTATTACTCTTTACATAACAATACAATATTTGAAAAATAGATGGCCTTAGAGGTTCCTTTTTTTTTTAGGATTGTGAGGGATCTTAAAAGATGCGCATTACAGTAATGGAAAGGGGGCCCGACAAAATTATTTGCCCGCGACCGCTTAGTGCCTCTCGACGACACACTGCCATTGTGTGCATCTAAATAAAGAGAAAGGTTTGGATAAAATTAAACCCACCGTATAATTTTATGCTGATGACATTGAGTTTTTCTCTGCTTACGCTATATATGTTACTAGTATGAAATACCCGGCTTCGTCCGGGAGAAATAGTTTAGGGTAGAAAAAGCAAAAAGTTCAAAAAGGGTAAAAAGTAACTCTAATAATCAACATTTTAAAAGATAAACATGGGAAAGTAAGAAGGTTAAAAAGGGATATACAGATTAAAAGGATAAAAAGGTTGAAAAGTGCAATAAGAGAGAAAAGTGTAAAAAGGGGTGGAAGTTCAAAAGTGGCAAAAAGGGTATCAAGTAAATGTAATCAATTTTTAGCATCTTTTACTACTTTTATTTAACCTTTTAACCCATTTACTTTTTTTATTCTTTTTGGAATATTGGCCCTTTTCAACCTTTGAACCCTTTGTGCCCCTTTTCCCCCTTATTAGCCTTTTCACTTTTTACTCACATAGCACTTATACACCTATTATACCCTTTTTGTAATTGAGACACTTTTTACGCTTTTCATATATTTTTTAACTTTTTGACCTATTTCACCTTTTATGCCCTTTTGACAATTCTTACCCTTTTATCCCTTTACTATTTCATCCTTTTGTCACTTTACGCATTTAATATATTGTACATTTTTTACACTTTTAATTTACTCTTTTTATCTTTATAGAAAAATTAATTGGATTTACTTTTTACCCGTTTTTACATAAAGTACCTAACTTTGTATGGGGTAAATACTTTAGGATAAAAAATATAAAAAGATCTAAAAGTGTAAAAGGCTATAAATTAAATCCAACCTATTTTTTTTGAAAAGGTTTTTTAATAATGAAAAAATAAATAAAATGATAAAAAGGATATTAAGGAAAAAGAGTTAAAATGTTTAAAGGGCAAAAAGTAAATCTAATAAAAAGAATACGTGTTAAAAGTGGTAAAAGCCAAACACGAAAGTAGTGTTCTATAATGTTTGTATTAATTTCGAGCTCTTCCATTTCCCGGTCTTAAATTTTGAAAATCAATATGTTCATAAGTCATTCGCTTCTCTGAGAATATCTATTGACTTATATGTAGAACTAATATATTTTATCACATCAAACAGTGTTTTTTATTAGTTTTAAGAATATTGAGGTAGCACCCCTTTCTCCTTTACTGCGTTTTCATTTTGAAATTGGAGTATCAGACCTTAATGGATGTTCGGGTTGCTTCTCGTACCCGGCTGACAAATTTAAATCTTCTACCACACTTAACTAAATTAACTATTTGAGTCTTGGAAATTTTGAAAACCCCCATATCAAAATAATAAATCTTTAAATTTAATTTTGTTATTGGAGTAATCCCTCTACATTCCTGGCAAATTTAAATTTTTTGACTCACTCATAAGGCTTATTATTTACCTAACACTCCTCCATCATCCTATTTTTTAAATTTAAAATTTTAATTATTTTATGATTGTTTGAAATGTGTGCATAACTTCTTGCCGAATCTCTTTGTGACATTTTACTTGTTTTATTAGGGTTGTAAGCAAACAGAAATATTTGACTTAATATTTCATTTTATTATATCTCATTAATAAATAATGTAACAAAAATATCACAACACGGGTATAGTTCGCTTAGTGAATGTAAGCGGGGGCGGCGTAGGAGGCATACGCAGGGGCGGCATAGGTGAGGGGAGACACAGCCTTGACCACGGCGGGAGCGGCGTAGGAAGCGTATGCGGGGGCGGCGGCGTAGGCGAGACGCGCGGGAGGGGCCTTGTAGGTGTTAGCGTAGGAGGTGGCGACTGGGGCCACGGCGTGCACTGGGGCGGCGTAGGCAAGGGGAGACACAGCCTTAACGACGGCGGGTGCGGCGTAGGAAGCGTAGGCAGGGGCGGCGTAGGAAGCGTATGTGGGGGCGGCGGCGTAGGCTATACGCGCGGGAGGGGCCTTGTAGGTGTTAGCGTAGGAGGTGGCGACTGGGGCTACGGCGTGCACTGGGGCGGCGTAAGCCAGAGGTGCGGCGCCGTAAGTAGCGACGGCGGGCCCGCCGAGGTATCCAGCCGACACAGCGGCGACAGCGAGAGACAGGATGACCTGATAAGAAACCAACCAACAACTTGTCACACCGGGTACATTCATTGTCTACAAATAGCAGCTATAACATACATCAATATCACTTTCCATCAACAATTTTCAAAATATTGATATTGGATCTGTGGATCTCACACAGCAGGAAACTGTCAATTTATCAAATTAATCATCGTAATAAGTTAATTACAAAACTCATTAATTTAAATACCACTGCAGTTATTTCCCCTCCAGCTGATGACGTTGTTTATTATAATTGTTTTCGTCGTTTATTAAACATCAGAAACTGGTTCATTCTAAACAAAATGTCGTGTTCACAAAATAAATGAGAGGACTAACGATTTCAGTTTTATCAGAATTATTTGTACACAGCATATAAAAAAAATTCAATCCACATTTCAATAAATAACATCAATCCACGTTTAAAGATATAATATATTTGCCACATGAAACATTATTACATTATTTTAGCCATATCAGGATTCTGGTAAAAAGGAACGTTTACAAAACATGAAAACCTTTCCTTACGATCAACATTGCTAACATTTTACTAGGTGAGATAAATGTTAACAAGAGGTGTCTTTCATTATTTGATGACAATAAAATTATGTTTTAATAATTGTTAAATTACTACAAAGGTTTTAGTCAAATTAGTCAAATAAGAAGTGATAAAAGACGTAGTTTTAAAGGAAATTCTCCCATATTAGCATGGAGAGAGGGCAGGAAAACCAATAGCGGTTGCCCGACCATACTTCAATTAAATAACTATTCAACAAACATACAATGGGGTACTTTAAAAATGTTTTTTATTAAGTTTTACTACCAGTTCGTCAATGTACTAATTAAGATAGTGTGTCCAAGTTGAGACAGGTAGAATTTATAGGATGTGTACCATCATTTGAATGGAAGGAGAGTGGAAAACCATTTAGAAAACACCACTCTCTGTACATCCAACAAGGATTAGTAACCCGATCGGCCTGTTCTCGGAAGTACAGCCTATTGCAAGAACGACGCCTTAGACCCTGTGACCACCGAGGTGGGTTGCTATGCCTTCAAGGAATCCATGCTCAGAACCTTTTGGGGCAAAATTTAAATATATATTTTCAAATTATTTTGAATTAACTTTGTTATCCTTCAAATCATTTTAAAAGAAATCCAAATATATTTTACTGATGAATTTTTAAATTACATGGACAAGCTGGGCTCCTACTTGAAATTTTATGTATTTAATTACAATTTGTTAACTTTTGACTATTTTTAATAACCGAGATGGTTTTAACGACGTTGCCTACTTGGAGATTTCGTAACTATTATGCAAAGCGGGCTGTATCTTAACTTGACGTAGCTAAATAGTTCTGGTACTCTCATGCTTAGACTCCAATGTACGAAAGAGAAAGACAAAGAAGAAAATGAGTAGTTCACCCTGTGAGGTATCTTGTTTATCTACTGATGACACCTGCCCTCTTCCTCTGACTTGTTTACACACTCACTCTACCATTTGCTACTTGAAAACATTGACTTGCTTTTTAAATACACCTTTTTATTTTATTTTATCATTCTAGATAGATATTTGCTACCATGGACATTTTTAATCTACGTCCTGGCAGAAAGACTCCTACAGGACATTTTCGTGACCAAGGCCAATAAAAGGAGTTGAAGATGATTTATAAAAAAAATAGGTCTATGTTTACAAAAAACTACTTCAAGATAAAATGAATAATTTTGTGATACTTAGAATTATTTAAGATTTATTATTTTTGTTTCAACGTTATATCTTTTAAAATTCGTTGAATATAACGTAAATTCATTAATATTTGAAGTCTTTACCTACCGTGAAGTCACAGGTAGGCAACATCATTAATGACTTTCTTTAGTTTAGAATTATTTAATATGTTTGAATAAAATATCTAAAGTAATTTATGAGGTCGTGTTAGTTTGTAGGAAACTCTTCCAAATACTCACCAGTTTGTACATGTTGAGTGGAGGTCTGTAGAATGATAACCGACATGGCTTGGAGCCCGGCTTATATAGCGATACCCTTCTAGGAGCTGCCAATTGCACAAATAGCGGTCAGGGCCGAATCGGACCATTCCAGCTACTCTCGAGAAATATTGGGTAATTATAAAACAAGAGTAATCACTGTTTCCACGGTCATTTCTCCCCCCCCCCCATCTAAAATTTGTTAGGCCGGGAGATAGTAAGTTCATCTACTCAAAATATAATTAACAGGTGCTAACTTGAAACTTGTGTCATTTAATTGTTTTGGGGGGAAAAAGTTTGAAAAGAATTAGGTTTAATTAGTTCCACCTTCGACGTATGTCAGAAGCCACATATGAAACCACACACATTTGAAAGGTAGCTTCGAAAATATAACTTGTATCACACAAAAAATAAAGAGGGGTGAATTACATCCAGCGCTGGCCTAGCTCATCTTAAGGCCTTCGGTTGGTATTTTATAGATTTCCAACCCATATAGATCCGATATAGTTTTATATAAAATTTAAAAATAAGTTACCAAAGACAATTTATTTTTTATAATGTTTAAATAAAGAATAAACCCTCCCCACTAAACCACAATTATGATTATTGACAGGGGAATAAAATTTAATAGAATATAATAAAATGCACTTAACTGCACCTATACAACAGCTTAAGTTTAGAAATTTAAAAAATAATATACATATATATAAGAATCAAATAGCCGAAGCTAGAGAGGAATTCAACATATAGATATCATATTCTGAAAATTTAGTAATGACACCTAGACACGGGAATCGAAACCGGAACATTTGGCTTAGTACGCCAATGCTCTACCACTGAGCTATCCAGGAGTCGTCCCGTGTTCAGGGTCATTCTTCACTCATATTTTAAGGCAGAGTCTATGAGGGACGTGCGGAAATCGTCAGCTTTATTCACAAGCCATCAGATAACGCAGCCATCTTCGACTCGGTAGTTGGCTTGTTAATGCCATTCATACAGTTATTATATTATAACTGTACGGATACATATTAAAAATCAAATAACTGAAGCTATTATTAATATTAGGGAGGAATTCACCATCTATATGTCATATTTTGAAAATTGAAAAATGACACCTGGACACGGGAATCGAACCCGGGATATTATAATTATAATTATTATTATTATTTTGTACGAGTGGCAGTAATAAGCCAACTACCGAGTCGATAATGGCTGCATTATCTGATGGCTCATGAATAAAGCTGACGATTTCCGCACGGCCATCATAGACTCTACCTTAAAAGATTAGTGAAGAATGACACTGAACACGGGATGACTCCTGGATAGCTTAGTGGTAGAGCATTGGCTTACTAATCCAAAATTCCCGGGTTCGATTACGTGTCCAGGTGTCATTTTTTAATTTTCAGAATATATTTATATATAGCTTAACGAAATGTAAAAAAGAATAAAAAGAAAACAAAATCATCCATTAATAATACTTAATTAAATATAGCTAGGATATATTTTTTTATATTATTCAAATGTATATCACAATGGATATTATGATATAGTATACAATCGAGTAAATAAAATCATGTTTTAAAGTGGTTTCAGAATGTATTACAACAATGTGTAAAGTTATACTTTCTGCACTGTAACAATACATTCGTAAAGTTATTAATTTATTTACATAATCTCCAACGCTAACATTACCAAATTAAAATTTAGTTAGTGAACAAAACATCCAAAAAGTAATAAAAGCGAGAATAACTTTTTCTTGTCAAAGTCATAATTTAAGCTCTTCATTGGATGCTGCTATTTCAGCTATATTTCATATTTGTTGAGGTCGTTGAACAAGTAATTTTCAACATACATTAACAAGAGTGGAGACAAAAGAATATGGATTAAATGAGATCTTAATTTATTCTTGAGAATTTTCAGTTTAGAAAAGATCTTCTCACAAGTTACTTGAGTAAATGAAACAGATATTACAAATTTAAAAGCTGTGATGTTAGGTTTAGTGAAGAATCCGGATCGGATGCTCATTATAAAACAGAAAGTTATCAACGTTTAGACTAATAACATTTTTCGAGGCTGGAATGTTTTTCATAACATGATTTTTGAAATTAACATCTGGGTCTTCAACATCATCGAGCTCGTCCTCATCTTAACAAGCACTACTACAAACACTACCACATTCATCTTCATACTCACCACTACAAACACTGCCACCACCATCTTCATACGCACCACTACAAACACTGCCACAATCATCTTCACAAGCAACAGTATAAACACTGCCACCATCATATTCATACTCACCACTACAAACACTGTCACCATCATCTTCAAAAGCAACAGTACAAACACTGCCACCATTATCTTCATGCTCACCACTACAAACACTATCACCACCATCTTCACAAGCAACAGTACAAACACTGCCACCACAATCTTCATACTCACCACTACAAACACTGCCACCATCATCTTTATACTCACCACTACAAACACTGTCACCATCATCTTCAAATCAACAGTACAAACACTGCCACCATCATCTTCATACTCACAACTACAAACACTGACACCATCATCTTCATGCTCACCACTACAAACACTGCCACCATCACATGCTCACCACTACAAACACTGCCACCATCATCTTCATACTCACCACTACAAACACTGCCACCATCATCTTCATACTCACCACTACAAACACTGCCACCATCATCTTCACAAGCAACAGTACAAACAATGCCAACATCATCTTCATACTCACCACTACAAACATTGCCACCATCATCTTCACAAGCAACAGTACAAACACTGCCACCATAATCTTCATACTCACTACTACAAACACTGTCACCATCATCTTCATACTCACCACTACAAACACTGCCACCATCATCTTCGTACTCACAACTACAAACACTGCCACCATTATCTCACCATACAACATGCACATATCTTACAACTACAAACACTGCCACCATCATCTTCATACTCACACCCCCCATACAAAACACTGCCACCATATCTTCATCTTACAACTACAAACATGCCACCATCATCTTCATCTCACAACTACAAACACTGCCACCATTATCTTCATACTTTCAACTACAAACACTGCCACCATCATCTTCATACTCACAACTACAAACACTGCCACCATATTTCATACTACAACTACAAACACTGCCACCATCATCTTCATACTCACACTACAAACACTGCCACCATATCTTCATACTACAACTACAAACACTGCCACCATCATCTTCATCTCACACTACAAACACTGCCACCATTATCTTCTACTACACTACAAACACTGCACCATCATTCATACTCACCACTACAAACACTGCCACAACATCTTCTAGCACAGTACAACATGCCCATCATCTTCATGCTCACCACTACAAACACTGCCACCATCATCTTCATACTCACCACTACAAACACTGTCACCATCATCTTCATACTCACCACTACAAACACTGCCACCATCATCTTCACAAGCAACAGTACAAACACTGCCACCATCATCTTCATACTCACAACTACAAACACTGCTTCTATCATCACCTGGAGTATTATTTTTACTACCTTCACTTATTTTCCAGTTGATTGTGATATTATCGTACCCACAAGTAAACTCTTTACTTTCCAAAACTAAACTATTTTTATTAATATGGGCCAATTCATACATTTTAAATAAAGCATCATTATTAAAATAATCTGATCCAAGTTCAGAAAATATAACTTTGTATTTTTTTTATCCATTCATGACGTCTAGTTACAAGTACTTATTTAGAACAAATCTTTCCTCGATTTGTCTAAAATTTCAAATTAAATAGTATTTCGTTTTTGAACTATTTCTTACTATAGAATCATATGTGATTGGAATTTTTCTTTCAATAAAATTATCTTACATATTTACAAGAGTGTTGTCTTTAAAATATTTTGAGCACATGTTTATCATTTTTTGAGGAGTTTTAAGAAATAGCTGTAAATTTTTAGTTTTAATATGCTCCAATAATGTTTCAACTGTGTGCCATACTTTTTAGATAACTCATAGCTTTTATTTTTTAGATTACTGATACTAGAAATGTCACATAAAATAAATTTAAAATAGTTAGCGTCATCAGTTCACATACAGACTGAAGAGCACCAGTCTCACGAGGGAACCCTGCGGCACTCCAGGCCGGATGCTTCTGACTTGGGAGGTGGCGTTCCCAAAAGTAGTGAAGAAGGTACGGTGGGATGAATAAGATTGTACAATCTGAACTAGGCAGAACAATAGGTTCAAGGAAAGGAGTTTGAAAAGGAGAACTTCGTGCCAAGCACGGTCGAAGCCTCTGCCACGTTGAAAAAGACAGCACCAGTCAGCCTGTTGATGTTGAAGTTCCTCGTGACCTGCTCCACGAGTCGGACAAGTTGGTGAGACAAGGCGTGTCCAGCCCAAAATCCGAACTGATCGGCCACCAAAATGCCCGTTTCGGTAACATGTCTGGTCAGTCTCGTCAGTAGAAGTCTCTCGAACAACTTCCCCAAACAGTCGAGCAAGCTGATCGGTCGCTAAGATGAAGCTAGGGCCGGGTCCTTGCCCGGTTTATGAAAGCAGAGGACGTTTGCGAGCTTTCAAAGCTCAGGGAGGTGACTCAAGAGCAGGACGGCGTTGAATAACTCCACGAGGAAGTTAATCGCCTCCAAGGGCAGCTTTCTGAGGACCGCGTTATTGATACCATCGCGTCCGGGGGCCTTATTTAATCTTAAAGCGGCTAACGCCCGCGGCATTTCTATCGCCTCCATGGCTTCAGGTTCATCCAAGGGTCTGCACGAGACCACACGGATGACCGGAGTCACGTGTGAAATGTGCACTGGGTCCGAAATATTTAATAATGGCTTTTATTGTACCAACTATATTTCGGATATCGCATAAATCATTTAAATCATGCACCACCAAATTGAAGCGATACAAGGAACAGTGAACGAACATTGCTTTTGGATGCACATTTCTAATATTTGTTTGCACGCCTCCTTCCTTTCCTGCCATGGCAGAGCATCAATCATACCCTTGCCCAACTACATTTTCCATATTCAGTTTGAAATTCGAACATGCTTTAATATTTCTGTGTATATACTTTCTGCACTACGATCTAATACAGGCCCAAATCCCAAAAATTATTATCTAATATTCGTTTTTCCAGTAATATACTCAGAAAATCTAACTCCTAGTGATAATTGCTCCATCCCTGCAATATTGGTCGTTTCATCAGCCATAATGGAAACTCAAACAGCAGTATTAGCAGCGGCCACAATGTAATCTCGAATAATGTTCACTTAAATATCAATAATTATTTCATTTTGAGTTCTCACGGAACAATATTGGTCAATGTTGCTGCATGTTTTCAAGTGTGTTTTTAAAACATTATTCCCTGCTTCAATACTAAAATGTAATAATTTTTGTAAATTTCCTGTGGTATTTAATTTGCCTCGAACAGAAATATTATTTGTTCCACGGTGGTATGAGCAGCATTATTTATCTGTAAATTTACCACCTGTTGTTTTCCTTTTGCTATTAACACTAAGTTGTTGGCTTCAATATTAGAAAGTTTGTATCAATGAGAATTAATACGAGTTCGTGCGGCTTTGAGAAGGTCTTTATGTTTTACAAATGACCTAGTAATAAGTGCCCTTGATATACTCTTTTCACTTTTTGTGGAAATAACACTAAAACTTATATAAGGCATCTTTTTAACATGTTGAGAATGCCAGCCAAGGTTTCTACTGAAGTAACCAGTCATGACGAAAATTTCTATTGTTAATAATTGAATAAAGGAAATGTCACAAACCAATCATAAGATATTAGATTATAGAGATAGTTACTAAACTGTTTTATAATTAGACAAACAATGTACTACTGTAACAAGAAAGAAGATAGGCCCACTTCTTGAAATTATGACGACGCTACATCACGTGATGTATACTATTGGATTGTATGCATTCAGAACTGATCAATCTGTAAATAATGATAACGTGCATAATCCAAGGGGGCAAGTGACCCCTCTTACCCCCCTCCTGCGGATGCCATTGGGTGGATTGGTGTTATATATATCCATGCTATTATTTTTAAGAGTGGATGAAGGTCGCTTTATGATGCGTAGTGAAGTCGAGGAAAGCTTGAATCCTTAGTAGCAAAGTCTATGATAGATAAGACTTTTGCTGTTGTCACATAAAACTACTTTTAATATTTAAATTATCCATTGAGTGGATCTAAGTAGAGAAAGGGTTGGATAAAAAACAAAACCCACCATATAATTTTATGCTGATGACACTGAGTTTCTCTCTGCTTACGATATATATGTTACTAGTATGAAGTACCCGGCTTCATCCGGGAGAAATAGCAACAAGTAACTCTATTCAAAATTTTAAAAGCTAAAAATGGGAGAATAGAAAGATTAAAAAGTGATAAACTGAATAAAAGGATAAAAAGGGTGAAACGTGCAATAAGAGAGAAAATTTTTAAAAAGGGGTGAAAGTTCAAAAGTGGCCAAAAGGCTATTAATTAATTATAATATTTTTTTTTACATTTGTTTCCACTTTTATGTAACCTTTTAGCAAGTTTATCCCTTTTATACTTTTTCAACCTTTTAAACATTTTTTTCTATTTATTGTTATCACCGTTTAGTGTTATAGACCTTTTAAAGCATTTTGCCCTATTTTACCCTTTTTGTTTTTTAGATACTTTCTACCCTTTTTATTTCTTTTTTCACTTTTTACCATATTTAGCTTTTTTTGACTTTTTAACCCTTCTCACCTTTCATCATTTTGCCTTTTTACTCTTTTAATCTATTGTGCACTTTTGACCCCTTTTACTTCACCCTTATTGTATTTTTTAAATTGATTGGGTTTACTTATTACCTACTTTGCCCCCATTTTTACACGTTTTGCACCTGTCTACATGAAGTACCCAGCTTTGTCTGGGATAAATATATTTGTTTGAGAAAGTTAATAGGGTCCAAAAACGGTATAAAAAGGTTGAAATCAAATCTAATCAATTTAAAACATATGGTAATTAGTAAGGGAAAAAATAAATAAAATAATAAAATGGGTAATAAATGAAAAGGGTAAAAACAATTAAAACGGCAAACGAGTAAATATAATACAAATAATACGTGTTAAAAATGGTAAAAGTCCACAGGAAAGTAATGTTCTACAATGGTTTTATCAATTTCGAGCTCTTCTCTTCCATTTCCTGAGCTTAAATTTTGAAAATCAATATGTTCATACGTCACTTGCCTCTCCGAGAATGTCTATTGACTCATATGTAGAACTAATACTTTACATCACCCCACCAAACAGTTTCTCAAAGCTGTAGGAATATTGATTGAACCTTTCTCACCATTTACCACTTCTTCATTTTGAAATTTAGGTATCAGACCTTAATGAGGCTTCTTATACCCGTTTGAGAAATTTCAATCTTCTACCTCAACAAAAAGAAATTTACTGTTTTAGTTTTGGTTTTTAGAATCACAATTGGAAACCCACCAGTGCATTCAGCTGAGACACAAACCTTGGCCTTCTCACTACGTTATTATAAACTTGATATATTGTGAGCCTGTCGCCTTGGATATTATGACCACCTGTGCTAGTAGCGCTTTGCAACTTTTTACTTGTTTTATTAGGGTTGTAAACAAAAACAAAGATTTCACTTAATATTTCATTTTATTATATCTCATTAATAAATAATGTAACAAAAATATTAATACAGGAACATCATTTACTTAGTGAATGTAAGCGGGGGCGGCGTAGGAGGCATACGCGGGGGCGGCGTAGGCGAGGGGAGACACAGACTTAACGACGGCGGGAGCGGCGTAGGAAGCGTAGGCAGGGGCGGCGTAGGAAGCGTAGGCAGGGGCGGCGGCGTAGGCTAGACGCGCGGGAGGGGCCTTGTAGGTGTTAGCGTAGGAGGTGGCGACTGGGGCTACTGCGTGCACTGGGGCCACGGCGTGCACTGGGGTGGCGTATGATGCGTAGGCAGGGGCGGCGTAAGCCAGAGGGGCGGCGCCGTAAGTAGCGACGGCAGGCCCGCCGAGGTATCCAGCCGACACAGCGGCGACAGCGAGAGACAAGATGACCTGATAAGAAACCAACCAACAACTTGTCAACAACTTCTCACACCGGGTACATTCATTGTCAACAAATAGCAGCTATAACATACATCAATATCACTTTCTATCAACAATTTTCAAAATATTGATATTGGTTCTGTGGATCTCGCACAGCAGCAAACTGTCACTTTATCAAATTAATCATCGTAATAAGTTAATTACAAAACCTATTAATTTAAATACCACTGCCACCTTCCAGCTGATGACGTTGTTTATTATAATTGTTTTCATCGTTTATTAAACATCAGAAACTTGTTCATTCTAAACAAAAAAGTCGTGTTCAAAAAATAAATGAGAGGACTAACGATTTCAGTTTTATCTGAATAATTTGTACACAGCATATAAAAAAATTCAATCCACATTTCAATAAATAACATCAATCTACGTTTAAAGATATAATATATTTGCCAAATGAAATATTATTACATTATATTTTAAAAGATATCAGGATTCTGGTAAAAAAGGAACGTTTACAAAACATAAACATGTTTACTTACGGTCAACATTGCTAACATTTTACTAGGTGAGATAAATGTTAACAAGAGGCGTCTGTCATTATTTGATGACAATAAAATTATGTTTTCAAAAATTATTAAATTACTACAAAAGTTTTAGTCAAATAAGTCTAATATGAAGTAGTAAAAGACTTAATTTTATGGGAAATTCTCCCATATTAGCATAGAGAGAGGGCAGGAAAACCACTTGCGGCTGCCCGACCATACTTCAATTGAATAACTATTCAACAAACATACAATGGGGTATTTTAAAAATAGGTTTTTTATAATCACGTCTTACTACTAGTTCGTCAATGTACTAATTAAGATAGTGTGTCCAAGTTGAGGCAGGTAGAATTTATAGGATGGGTACCATCATTTGAATGGAAAGAGAGTGGAAAACTAATTAGGAAACACCACTCTCTGTACATCACCAGGATTAGAAACCCGATTAACCCGTTCTCGGAAGTCCAGTCTATTGCAAGAATCACGCCTTAGACCCTGCGACCACCGAGGTGGGTTGATATGCCTTTAAATAAATCTATGCTCAGAACCTTTTAAGGCAAAAATTTAAATATATATATTTTCAAATTATTTTGAATTAACTTGAATATCCTTCAAATCATTTTAAAAGAAATCCAAATATATTTAACTGATGAATTTTTGAATTACATGAGCAAGCTGCGCTCCCATTTTGAATTATACGTATTTAATTATGATTTGTTAACTTTTTACTATATTTTAAAACCAAGATGGTCTTAACGACTTTGCCTACTTGGAGATTTCGTATTATGCAAAGTGGGCTGGGCTGGATATTAACTTGACGCACTTAAGTAGTTCTGGTACTCTCATGCTGAGACTCCAATGTACGAAATAGAAAGAGAAGGATGAAAATGAGTAGTTCACCCTGTGAGGTATCTCGTTTATCTACTATCCCCTCTTCCTCTGACTTGTTTACACACTCACTCTACTATTTGCTACTTGAAAACATTGAATTACTTTTTATAATTACCTTTTTAATTTTTACTATTCTAGATAGACACATGCTACCATGGACATTTTTAATCTACGTCCTGGCAGAAAGACTCCTACAGTACATTTTCGGGACCAAGGCAAATAACTGGAGTTGAAGATGATTTATATAAAAAAAGGCCTATGTTTACAAAAAAACTACTTCAAGATAACATTAATAATCTTTTGTGAGTGTTAGACTATTCTTAGAATTATTTAAGAATGTGTGGTTCTTGTTTCAACGATAGAGCTTTAAAATTCGCTGAATAGAACGTAAATTCATTAACATTAGAAATCCTGTCTTGACCTACCGTGAAGTCACAGGTAGGCAACATAATTAATGACTTTCTTTAGTTTAGAATTATTTAATATGTTTGAATAAAATATCTAAAGTAATTTATAAGGTCGTATTAGTTTGTAATCAGCTCCCTCCAAATACTCACCAGTTTGTACATGTTGAGTGGAGGTCTGTAGAATGATAACTGACATGGCTTGGAGCCCGGCTTATATAGCGATACCCTTCTAGGAGCTGCCAAATGCACAAATAGCGGTCAGGGCCGAATCGGACCATTCCTCCTACTCTCGAGAAATATTGGGTAATTATAAAACAAGAGTAATCACTGTTTCCACGGTCATTTCTCCCCCCCCCCCATCTAAAATTTGTTAGGCCGGGAGATAGTAAGTCAATCTACTCAAAATATAATTAACAGGTGCTAGCTTGAAACTTGTGTCATTTAATTGTTTTGGAGGAAAAACATAATATATTTGAAAAGAATTAGGTTTAATTAGTTCCGCCCTCACCATAATTATGTCAGAAACCATATATGAAACCACACACATATGAAAGAAAGCTTCGAAAAGATAAAGGCTCCTTTTTCTTTCGGGGTTTTGACAGGGTTTGGCTAAAACTAGGGTTGATTAGAAATAACGGTGGAAAATTGTATACAATTCTACTTGTTTTACATGTTCATAGGGCGATAGCACATTCAGAAATTTACTTTCGAAATTTGTGAGGTGGATTCATGGACGTCCGCAGAAATTTACGCATGGAGGAGCAAGACTTTATAATGGGTTAATAGAACTGTAAATAAACTATTAATTGTATTTTCACTGTATAGGTATTTTTACCCAATGATACATATTCACAAGAAACACATATTCTAGCAATAAAATTTATTTACATCAAAATATTAACGTTGCTTCATTATAAAAAGAAGGTTTTTCCATTACAAGTACAATATAAACAATAATATGTCAAAGAAGAAACAAAGAAGTTCAAATACAGAACTATTGGGAGTAAAATTGAAATATGAACAAAAAGTTATATAAACAAAGAAAAACAAACTACAGTGTATCAAACAAAATCTTACAAACTTTGAATTTGTGATAACCAAATAAATAAATATTTTCTTAATAAAAGCAACCTTCATTAATATAATTTGTATCACGTAAAAAATAAAGATGGGTGAATTACATCCAGCTTTGGTCTGGCTCATCTTAAGGCCTTTGGCTAGTATTTCATAGATTTCCAACCCAAATAGATCCGATATAGTTTTATATAAAATTTAAAAATAAGTTACCAAAGACAATTAGTTTTTATTAATGTTTAAATAAAGAATAAACCCCTTCACAATAAACCACAATTATTATTATTGACAGGGGAATAAAATTTAATAGAATATAATAAAATGCACCTAACTGCACCTAAACAACAGCTTAAGTTTCAAAATTTAAAAAAATATATATATATACATATATAGCTTAACGTAATGTAAAAAAGAACAAAAAGAAAACTTATTGCATCTATTAATACTTAATTAAATATAGCTAGGATATATTTTTTGACTATTTTTCAAATGTATATCACAATGGAGACTATGATATAGTATACGATTGAATAAATAAAATCATGTTTTAAAGTGGTTTCAGAATGTATTACAACAATGTGTAAAGTTATACTTTCTGCACTGTAACAATACATTCGGAAAGTTATTAATTGATTTACATAATCTCCAACGCTAACATTACCAAATTAAAATTTAGTTAGTGAACAAAACATCCAAAAAATAATAAAAGTGAGAATAACATTTTCTAGTCAAAGTCATAATTTAAGCTCTTCACTGGATGCCGCTAGTTCAGCTATATTTCATATTTGTTGAGATCGTTGGACAAGTAATCTTCAAGATACATTAACAAGAGTGGAGACAAAAGAATTTGGATTAAATGAGATCTTAATTTATTCTTGAGAACTTTCATTTTAGAAAAGATCTTCTCACACGTTACTTGCGTACATGAAACAGATATTACAAATTTGAAAGCTGTGACGTTAGATTTAGTGAAGAGTCCGGATCGGATGCTCATTATAAAACAGAAAGTTAACAACGTTTAGACTAATAACATTTTTCGAGAATGGAATGTTTTTCATAACATGATGTTTGAAATTAACATCTGGGTCTTCAACATCATCGAGCTCGTCCTCATCTTAACAAGCACTACTACAAACACTACCACATTCATCTTCATACTCACCACTACAAACACTGCCACCACCATCTTCATTCGCACCACTACAAACACTGCCACAATCATCTTCACAAGCAACAGTATAAACACTGCCACCATCATATTCATACTTACCACTACAAACACTGCCACAATCATCTTCACAAACACCACTACAAACATTGCCACCATCATCTTCATACTCACCACTACAAACACTGCCACCATCATCTTCACAAACACCACTACAAACATTGCCACCTTCATCTTCATACTCACCACTACAAACACTGCCACCATCATCTTCATACTCACCAATACAAACACTGACACCATAATCTTCATAATCACCACTACAAACACTGCCACCATCATCTTCATTCTCACCACTACAAACACTGCCACCATCATCTTCATACTCCCACTACAAACACTGCCACCATCATCTTCATACTCACCACTACAAACACTGCCACCATCATCTTCACAAGCAACAGTATAAACACTGCCACCATCATATTCATACTCACCACTACAAACACTGCCACCATCATCTTCACAAGCAACAGTATAAACACTGCCACCATCATATTCATACTCACCACTACAAACACTGCCACAATCATCTTCACAAACACCACTACAAACATTGCCACCTTCATCTTCATACTCACCACTACAAACACTGCCACCATCATCTTCATACTCACCAATACAAACACGACACCATAATCTTCATAATCACCACTACAAACACTGCCACCATCATCTTCATTCTCACCACTACAAACACTGCCACCATCATCTTCATACTCACCACTACAAACACTGCCACCATCATCTTCATGCTCACCACTACAAACACCGCCACCATCATCTTCATACTCACCAGAACAAACACTGCCACCATCATCTTCATTCTCACCACTACAAACACTGCCACCATCATCTTCATACTCACCACTACAAACACGTTCACCATCATATTCATAATCACCACTACAAACACTGCCACAATCATCTTCACAAACACCACTACAAACACTGCGACCATCATCTTCACACTTACCACTACAAACACTGCCACCATCATCTTTATGCTCACCATTACAAACACTGCCACCATCATCTTCATGCTCACCACTACAAACACTGCCACCACCATCTTTAACTCACCACTACAAACACTGCCACAATCATCTTCACAAACACCACTACTAACATTGCCACCATCATCTTCATACTCACTACTACAAACACTGCCACAATCATCTTCACAAACACCACTACAAACACTGACACCATCATCTTCATAATCACCACTACAAACACTGCCACCATTATCTTCATTCTCACCACTACAAACACTGCCACCATCATCTTCATACTCACCACTACAAACACTGCCACCATCATCTTCATGCTCACCACTACAAACACTGCCACCATCATCTTCATGCTCACCATTACAAACACTGCCACCATCATCTTCATACTCACCACTACAAACACTGCCACCATCATCTTCACAAGCAACAGTACAAACACTGTCACCATCATCTTCATGCTCACCACTACAAACACCGCCACAGTCATCTTCATAAACACCATTACAAACACTTAGACCATCATCTTCATACTTACCACTACAAACACTGCCACCATCATCTTCATGCTCACCATTACAAACACTGCCACCATCATCTTCATGCTCACCATTACAAACACTGCGACCATCATCTTCATGCCCACAACTACAAACACTGCCACCATCATCTTCATACTCACAAGTACAAAACTGCCACAATCATTTTCATACTCACCACTACAAACACTGCCACCATCATCTTCATACTCACCACTACAAACTCTGCCACCATCATCTTCATGCTCACCACTATAAATACTGCCACCATCATCTTCATCTCACCACTACAAACACTACCACAATCATCTTCATACTCTCCACTACAAACACTGCCACAATCATCTTCATGCTCACCACTACAAACACTGCCACCATCATCTTCATGCTCACCACTACAAACACTGACACCATCATCTTCATACTCACCACTACAAACACTGTCACCATCATCTTCATACTCACCACTACAAACACTGCCACCATCATCTTCACAAGCAACAGTACAAACACTGCCACCATCATCTTCATACTCACAACTACAAACACTGCCTCTATCATCACCTGGAGTATTATTTTTACTACCCTCACTTATTTTCCAGTTGATTGTGATATTATCGTACACACAAGTAAACTCTTTACTTTCCAAAACTAAACTATTTATATTAATATGGGCCAATTCATACATTTTAAATAAAGCATCGTTTTTAAAATAATCTGATCCAAGTTCAGAAAATATAATTTTGTATTTTTTTTATCCATTCATGACGTCAAGTTACAAGTACTTATTTAGAACAAATCTTTCTTCGATTTGTCTAAAATTTCAAATTAAATAGTATTTCGTTTTTGAACTATTTCTTACTATAGAATCATATTTGATTGTAATTTTTTCTCTCAATAAAATTATCTTACATATTTACAATAGTGTTGTCTTTAAAAGATTCTTAGCACATGTTTATCATTTTTTGAGGAGTTTTAAGAAATAGCTGTAAATTTTTAGTTTTAATATGCTCCAATAATGTTTCAACTGTGTGCCATACTTTTTAGATAACTCATAGCTTTTATTTTTAAGATTACTGACACTAGAAATGTCACATAAAATAAATTTAAAATAGTTAGCGTCATCAGTTCACATACAGACTGGAGATCACCAGTCTCACGAGGGAACCCTGCGGCACTCCAGGCCGGATGCTTCTGACTTGGGAGGTGGCGTTCCCAAAAGTAGTGAAGAAGGTACGGTGGGATGAATAAGATTGTACAATCTGAACTAGGCAGAACAATAGGTTCAAGGAAAGGAGTTTGAAAAGGAGAACTTCGTGCCAAGCACGGTCGAAGCCTCTGCCACGTTGAAAAAGACAGCACCAGTCAGCCTGTTGATGTTGAAGTTCCTCGTGACCTGCTCCACGAGTCGGACAAGTTGGTGAGACAAGGCGTGTCCAGCCCAAAAGCCGAACTGCTCGACCACTAAAATGCCCGTTTCGGTAACATGTCTGGTCAGTCTCGTCAGTAGAAGTCTCTCGAACAACTTGCCCAAACAGTCGAGCAAGCTGATCGGTCGCTAAGACGAAGCTAGGGCCGGGTCCTTACCCGGTTTATGAAAGTAGAGGACGTTTTCGTGCTTCCAGAGCTCGGGGAAGTGACTTAAGAGCAGGACGGCGTTGAATAACTCCACGAGGAAGTTAATCGCCTCCAAGGGCAGCTTTCTGAGGACCGCGTTATTTATACCATCGCGTCCGGGGGCCTTATTTAATCTTAAAGCGGCTAACGCCCGCGGCATTTCTATCGCCTCCATGGCTTCAGGTTCATCCAAGGATCTGCACGAGACCACACGGATGACCGGAGTCACGTGTGAAATGTGCACTGGGTCCGAAATATTAATAATGGCTTTTATTGTACCAACTATATTTCGGATATCGCATAAATCATTTAAATCATGCACCACCAAATTGAAGCGATACAAGGAACAGTGAACGAACATTGCTTTTGGATGCACATTTCTAATGTTTGTTTGCACACCTCCTTCCTTTCCTGCCATGGCAGAGCATCCATCATACTCTTGCCCAACTACATTTTCCATATTCAGTTTGAAATTCGAACATGCTTTAATATTTCTGTGTATATACTTTCTGCACTACGATCTAATACAGGCCCAAATCCCAAAAATTATTATCTAATATTCGTTTTTCCAGTAATATACTCAGAAAATCTAACTCCTAGTGATAATTGCTCCATCCCTGCAATATTGGTCGTTTCATCAGCCAAAATGGAAACTCAAACAGCAGTATTAGCAGCGGCCACAATGTAATCTCGAATAATGTTCACTTAAATATCAATAATTATTTCATTTTGAGTTCTCACAGAACAATATTGGTCAATGTTGCTGCATGTTTTCAAGTGTGTTTTTAAAACATTATCCCCTGCTTCAATACTAAAATGTAATAATTTTGTAAATTTCCTGTGGTATTTAATTTGCCTCGAACAGAAATGTTATTTTTTCCAGAAAAAACTATTGTTGACACGATTGAAAATATTTTTTTCTGTTTTCTTTCACGGTGGTATGAGCAGCATTATTTATTTGTAAATTTACCACCTGTTGTTTTCCTTTTGCTATTAACACTACGTTGTTGGCTTCAATATTAGAAAGTTTGTACCAATGAGAATTAATACGAGTTCGTGCGGCCTTGAGAAGGTCTTTATATTTTACAAATGACCTATTAATAAATGCTCTTGCTATCCTCTTTTCACTTTTTGTGAAATAACACTAAAAACTTACATAAAGCACCTTTTAAACATGCTGAGTATGCCAGCCAAGGTTTCTACTGAAGTAACAAGTCATGACGAAAATCTCTATCGCTATGAATTGAATAACGGAAATGTCACAAACCAATCATAAGATACTAGATTCTAGAGATAGTTACTAAACTGTTTTATAATTAGACCAACAATGTACTACTGTAACAAGAAAGAATATAGGCCCACTTCTTGAAATTATGACGACGCTACATCACGTGATATATACTATTGGATTGTATGCATTCAGAACTGATCAATCTGTAAATAATGATAACGTGCATAATCCAAGGGGGCAAGTGACCCCTCTTACCCCCTACTGCGGATGCCATTGGGTGGATTTGTGTTAAATATATCCATTCTATTATTTTAAAGAGTGGATGAAGGTCGCTTTTTGGATGCGGAGCAAATTCGAGGAGAGCTTTAATCCTTAGTGGAAAAGTCTATGATAGATAAGACTTTTGCTGTTGTCAAATAAAACTACTTTTAATATTTAAGTTATCCATTGAGTGGATCTAATTAAAGAGAAAGATTTGGATAAAAAACAAAACCCACCATATCATTTTATACTGATGACACTGAGTTTATCTCTGCTTACGCTATATATGTTATAGTATGAAGTATCCGGCTTCGTCCGGGAGAAATAGTTTAGTGTAAAAATAGCCAAAAAGTGAAAAAAGGGCAACAAGTAACTCTACTCAAAATTTTAAAAGCTAAAAATGGGAGAATAGAAAGATTAAAAAGTGATAAACGGAATAAAAGGATAAAAAGGATGAAACGTGCAATAAGAGAAAAAAGTGTGTAAAAGGGGTGAAAGTTCAAAAGTGGCCAAAAGGGTATCAAGTAAATATAATAATATTTTTTTACATTTGTTTCCACTTTTATGTAACCTTTTAGCAAGTTTATCCCTTTTATACTTTTTCAACCTTTTAAACCTTTTTTCCAATTTACCTTTATCACCGTTTACCCTTATAGGCCTTTTAAAGCCTTTTTCCCTATTTTAACCATTTTGTTTTTTAGATGCTTTCTACCCTTTTTATCTCTTTTTACGCTTTTTGCCCTTTTAGCTTTTTTTGCCTTTTTAACTCTTCTCACCTTTCATCATTTTGCCTTTTTACTCTTTTAATCTATTGTACACTTTTGACCCCTTTTACTTCACCTTTACTTTTACTGTCTTTTTTTAAATTTATTGGGTTTAATTATTACCTAATTTACCCCCTTTTTTACACGTTTTAAATTTTTTTATATGATGTACCAAACTTTGTCTGGGATAAATATTTTAGGGTGGGAAAGTTAATAGGGTCAAAAACGGTATAAAAAGGTTGATATCAAATCTAATCAATTTAAAACATATGATAATTACTAAGGGAAAAAATAAATAAAATGATAAAATGGGTAATAAAGGAAAAGGGTAAAAAAATTAAAACGACAAACGAGTAAATATAATACAAATATTACGTGTTAAAAGTGTGTAAAAGTCACAGAGGAAAGTAGTGTTCTGCAATGGTTTTATCAATTTCGAGTCTTCTCTTCCATTTCCTGAGCTTAAATTTTGAAAATCAATATGTTAATACGTCACTTGCCTCTCCGAGAATGTCTATTGACTCATATGTAGAACTAATACTTTACATCACCCACCAAACAGTTTCTCTAAGCTGTAGGAATATTGATTGAACCTTTCTCACCATTTACCACTTCTTCATTTTGAAATTTAGGTATCAGACCTTAATGGGGCTTCTTATACCCGTTTGAGAATTTCAATCTTCTACCTCAACAAAAAGAAATGTACTGTTTTAGTTTTGGTTTTTAGAATCACAATTGGAAACCCCACCAGAGCATTCAGCTGAGACACAAACCTTGGCCTTCTCACTACGTTATTATAAACTTGATATATTGTGAGCCTGTCGCCTTGGATATTATGACCACCTGTGCTAGTAGCGCTTTGCAACTTTTACTTGTTTTATTAGGGTTGTAAACAAAAACAAAGATTTCACTTAATATTTCATTTTATTATATCTCATTAATAAATAATGTAACAAAAATATTAATACAGGAACATCATTTACTTAGTGAATGTAAGCGGGGGCGGCGTAGGAGGCATACGCGGGGGCGGCGTAGGCGAGGGGAGACACAGACTTAACGACGGCGGGAGCGGCGTAGGAAGCGTAGGCAGGGGCGGCGTAGGAAGCGTAGGCAGGGGCGGCGGCGTAGGCTAGACGCGCGGGAGGGGCCTTGTAGGTGTTAGCGTAGGAGGTGGCGACTGGGGCTACTGCGTGCACTGGGGCCACGGCGTGCACTGGGGTGGCGTATGATGCGTAGGCAGGGGCGGCGTAAGCCAGAGGGGCGGCGCCGTAAGTAGCGACGGCAGGCCCGCCGAGGTATCCAGCCGACACAGCGGCGACAGCGAGAGACAAGATGACCTGATAAGAAACCAACCAACAACTTGTCAACAACTTCTCACACCGGGTACATTCATTGTCAACAAATAGCAGCTATAACATACATCAATATCACTTTCTATCAACAATTTTCAAAATATTGATATTGGTTCTGTGGATCTCGCACAGCAGCAAACTGTCACTTTATCAAATTAATCATCGTAATAAGTTAATTACAAAACCTATTAATTTAAATACCACTGCCACCTTCCAGCTGATGACGTTGTTTATTATATTTGTTTTCGTCCTTTATTAAACATCAGAAACTTGTTCATTCTAAACAAAAAGTCGTGTTCACAAAATAAATGAAAGGGCTAACAATTTCAGTTTTATCTGAATAATTTGTACACAGCATATAAAAGAAATTCAATCCACATTTCAATAAATAACATCAACCCACGTTTAAAGATATAATATATTTGCCACATGAAATATTATTACATTATTTTAGCCATATCAGGATTCTGGTAAAAAGGAACGTTTACAAAAACATGAACATGTTTCTTACGATCAACATTGCTAACATTTTACTAGGTGAGATAAATGTTACAAGAGACGTCTGTCATTATTTTATGACAGTAAAATTATGTTTTCAATAATTGTTAAATTACTACAAAAGTTTTAGTCAAATTAGTTGGATCTTTAAACTTGACGCACCTAAGTAGTTCTGGTACTCTCATGCTTAGGACTCCAATGTACGAAATAGAAAGAGAAGGAAGAAAATGAGTAGTTCACCCTGTGAGGTATCTTGTTTATCTACTGATAACATCTCCCCTCTTCCTCTGACTTGTTTACACACTCACTCTACCATTTGCTACTTGAAAACATTGACTTGCTTTTTATAATTACCTTTTAATTTTTTACTATTAATATAAACACATGCTACCATGGACATTTTAAATTTCATCCTGGCAGAAAGATTCCTACAGGACATTTTCGTGACCAAGGCCAATAAAAGGAGTTGAAGATGATTTATAAAAAAAATAGGTCTATGTTTACAAAAAACTACTTCAAGATAACATTAATAATTTTGTGATACTTAGAATTATTTAAGATTTATTATTTTTGTTTCAACGTTATATCTTTTAAAATTCGTTGAATATAACGTAAATTCATTAACATTTGAAGTCTTTACCTACCGTGAAGTCACAGGTAGCAACATCATTAATGACTTTCTTTAGTTTAGAATTATTTAATATGTTTGAATAAAATATCTAAAGTAATTTATGAGGTCGTGTTAGTTTGTAATCAACTCTTCCAAATACTCACCAGTTTGTACATGTTGAGTGGAGGTTTGTAGAATGATAACCGACATGGCTTGGAGCCCGGCTTATATAGCGATACCCTTCTAGGAGTTACCAATTGCACAAATAGCGGTCAGGGCCGAATCGGACCATTCCTCCTACTCTCGAGAAATATTGGGTAATTATAAAACAAGAGTAATCACTGTTTCCACGGTCATTTCTCCCTCCCATCCAAAATTTGTTAGGCCGGGAGATAGTAAGTCAATCAACTAAACAGGTGCTAGCTTGAAACTGTGTCATTGAATTGTTTTGGAGGAAAAACATAATATGTTTGAAAAGAATTAGGTTTATTTAGTTCCGCCTTCACCATTATTATGTAGAAGCCACATATAAAACCACACACATATGAAAGAAAGCTTCGAAAAATAGAGGCTCCTTTTTCTTTCGGGGTTTTTGACATAGTTTGGTTAAAACTAGGGTTGATTAGAAATAACGGTGGAAAATAGTATACAATTTACTTGTTTTACATGTTATAGGGCGATAGCACATTCAGAAATTTGCTTTCGAAAGTTGTGAGGTAGATTGGTGATATAATATATATATGTATTCTTTTTTTAAGAGTGGCTGAAGGTCGCTTTTTGGGTGCGTAGTGAAGTCGAAGTAAAGCTTGAAACGTTAGAAGCAAAATCATCAATAGATATGGTTTTATTGTTGTCACATAAAACTACTTTTAATTTCTAAGTTATCTATTGAGTTAATCTAAGTAAAGAGAAAGGTCTAGTTAAGAAACAAAACCCACCATTTCATTTTATGTCGATGACTCAGAGTTTATCTCTGCTTATGTTACTATTATGAAGAACCAGGCTTCGTTCGGGAGAAATAGTTTAGGGTAAAAATAGTAAAAAGTGCTACGTGGGTAAAAAGTAAATCTAAACATACTATGGTACTTAATAAAAATAAAATTATATAAGTGTTAAAAGTAGTAAAAGCCACACAAGAAAGTAGTGTTCTACTATAGTTGTATCAATTTCGAGCTTTTCCATTTCGATGTCTAAATTTTGAAAATCCATAAGTTCATATGTAGTTCGCTTTTCTGGGAATTTCGATTAACTTAGTTGTCGAACAACTACTTTACATCACACCAAACAGTTGTTTTTTATTAGTTTGAGGAATAATGAGTGAATCCCTCTTCCCCATTTAGCACTTCTTCATCTTGAAATTTAAGTATCAAACACTTAATGTTTGTTTGGGGGGGGGAGGGTTTAATACCCGTCTGACATATTCAAATCTTCTACTACACTGAAAATTAATTTACTATTTTAGTTTCTGTAATTTTGAAAACTCTCATTTCAAAATAATACATATTTAAAATTAATTTTGTTATTGTAGTAATCCCTCTACATTCCCGGCAAATTTTTTTTTTTTTGCCTCATCTAAAAGGTTTGTTATTTACGTAACACTCCTTCCTCCCCACCGTCACCCATTTTCTCAATTTAAAATATAAAGTTTTTATTGATTATTTGGAGTGTTCTTCATACTTTAACATATTTAAATTCCATAGCAAAATAAAAAGTTTCTATTAGTTTTGTAAATTTTAAACTTCCCCCTTTTTCTATTTAAACAATTCCTACTTACAAAGTTCAAATTTGAGAACGATTTGGTTATCTGGAGTTGTCCTTCTAAATCTGCCAAAATTTAAATTATCTTCCACACTAAAAGTGTATTTTTCTGCTAAGCACCCCCATAGTCCCCTCTTTTCCCAAAGTCCTTAATAAAGATTTAACATTTTTCAGCCCCTAATATTTATTTGGAGTGGTCTTTTTTTATCTGCCTGTCGAATTTCAGCTTTCCACTACATTGGAAAGTAGTTGTTTACAATTAGTTTATGACATTTTGAACCCCCTTAAACTCCACCAACCCGTTTTCATCAATTCACTCTTAGAAATTTTAAGATTTATTTCGTTATTTGGTGTTGTATCTTTACCTGTCTGCCAAATTTAAATTTTCTACCTCATATAAAAAGGTTTATTTTAGTTTATTACTTTTATTCTATACGTCTTTCATCCGATTGGGAATTTTAGAGGAATAATGTGAATTGAATTGAATATGATTTAGTAAGCCTGGATCTTGGGTAGGATCAGGAGAGTTAACCACTCACCTGTTTCTCTTTTGTTGTGAAATGTGTGTTGATCTTGAGCCCAGAACTGTTGTCCACACCTAAGACCTACTTGGGGCAGGCACGTAGCTATGTTACAGGACAGTTAGATAATTCCTGTGACAGTTCCCTTACCATTCCAGTCACGCGTTTAAACAAAGGAACTGGCGTAATGATAGGAGTACGTAATACCTGAACTGTGTACATTACCTGCACAGGAAAACTATCTGCACTAGGTACACTATCTGCACTAGGTACACTATCTGTACTAGGTACACTATCTGCATTAGGTTCACTATCTACATTAGGTACACTATCTACATTAGGTACACTATCTACATTAGTACACTATCTGCATTAGGTACATTATCTACATTAGTTACTCTATCTGCATTAGGTACACTATTTACATTATTTACACTATCTGCATTAGGTACACTATTTACATAGGTACACTATCGCATTAGGTACGCTATCTGCATTAGGTACACTATCTGCATTAGGTACACTATCTACATTAGTTACACTATCTGCATTAGGTACGCTATCTGCATAGGTACATATCTGCATTAGGTACACTATCTACATTAGTTACACTATCTGCATTAGTTACACTATCTGCATTAGGTACGCTATCTGCACTAGGTACGCTATCTGCACTAGGTACATTATCTGCATTAGGTACACTATCTACATTAGTTACACTATCTGCATTAGTTACACTATCTGCATTAGTTACGCTATCTGCATTAGGTACGCTATCTGCACTAGGTACGCTATCTGCACTAGGTACATTATCTGCAAGAGGTACACTATCTGCACTAGGTTTACTACCTGTACTAGGTTATTATCTGCAAGAGGTATACTATCTGCACTAGGTTTACTATCAGTACTAGGTACACTATCTGTACTAGGTACACTATCTGCATTAGGTACGCTATCTGCACTAGGTACATTATCTGCAAGAGGTACACTATCTGCACTAGGTTTACTACCTGTACTAGGTTTATTATCTGCAAGAGGTATACTATCTGCACTAGGTTTACTATCAGTACTAGATACACTATCTGTACTAGGTACACTATCTGTACTAGGTACATTATCTGTACTAGGTACACTATCTACATTAGTTACACTATCTGCATTAGGTACACTATCTACATTAGTTACACTATCTGCATTAGGTACATTATCTGCATTAGGTAAATTTTCTGCATTAGTTACTCTATCTGCATTAGGTACACTATTTACATTAGGTACACTATCGGCATTAGGTACACTATCTGCATTAGGTACACTATCTGCATTAGGTACACTATCTACATTAGTTACACTATCTGCATTAGGTACACTATCTACATTAGGTACACTATCGGCATTAGGTACACTATCTACATTAGTTACACTATCTGCATTAGGTACACTATTTACATTAGTTACACTATCTGCATTAGGTACACTATCTACATTAGTTACACTATCTGCATTAGGTACATTATCTGCATTAGGTACATTATCTTCATTAGGTACACTATCTGCATTAGGTACACAATCTGTACGAGGTACACTATCTGCGTTAGCTTTACTATCTGCAAGAAGTACACTATCTGCATTAGGTACACTATCTGCATTAGGTACATTATCTTCATTAGGTACACTATCGGCATTAGGTACATTATCTGCATTAGGTACACTATCTGCATTAGGTACACTATCTGCACTAGGTACACTATCTGCATTAGGTACTTTATCTGCATTAGGTACACTATCTCCATTAGGTACGCTATCTGCATTAGGTACACTATCTCCATTAGGTACACTATCTGCACTAGGTACACTATCTGCACTAGGTACAATATATGCACTAAGTACACTATCTGCACGAGTTACACTATCTGCACTAGGTACACTATCTACATTAGTTACACTATTTGCATTAGGTACACTATCTACATTAGGTACACTATCGGCATTAGGTACACTATCTACATTAGTTACACTATCTGCATTAGGTACACTATTTACATTAGTTACACTATCTGCATTAGGTACACTATCTACATTAGTTACACTATCTGCATTAGGTACATTATCTTCATTAGGTAAATTATCTGCATTAGTTACTCTATCTGCATTAGGTACACTATTTACATTAGGTACACTATCTGCATTAGGTACACTATTTACATTAGGTACACTATCTGCATTAGGTACACTATTTACATTAGGTACACTATCTGCATTAGGTACACAATCTGTACGAGGTACACTATCTGCGTTAGCTTTACTATCTGCAAGAAGTACACTATCTGCATTAGGTAAACTATCTGCATTAGGTACACTATCTGCATTAGGTACACTATCTGCATTAGGTAAACTATATGCATTAGGTACACTATCTGCACTAGGTACACTGTCTGCACTAGGTGAAATAGTTGCAAAATATATTTGCACAGATTATATGAATGAGTAATTACATACAATTTTGATTATATTATTAATATATCTTCAAACCAAATGATAAAACGTTCAACAAAAGGGCTACTACCAAACTACTCAAACCACAGGGCACATGGACAAGGCCATCAGGATCAACTAGTCTGGTTTGTCAGTGATGTGGAGGCCTGAGTTCAAATCCGGTTTGGTTGTACCAAGGTGTTTTTTGCAAAGTGATTAATCCACTCTTCTTTACCTAAATGCTGGTGCACTTCCTATAGTTTCGAACATACTCATCCCTAAACTATTAGTGTAAATTTGCAGATAGCTCAAATGGGAACACTGTGAGTAAAAATATAACATTTAATTTAGGCTAACTCAAATGAATCCGTATTCTCTGTGTGCGGTAAATATCATGCAATGCTCATGACACTCAGATCAAATTCTCATTTTATAAATATAGATTGGTTGTGCGTCACTGTCCTTCTTAAATGTATAAATGACTAATTAAATCAAATCTTCTGTTTTCTTAAAGTCACAAAAATCTGTTTCCAAGTAGTCAGGATTCTTGGTTCAATATTTTTCTGGATTGAAAATATTTGTGAAACTCCATTTTAAATGATCCCTGATGTTCGTAGATTGATCCAAACGTTTATTTTCTAGATTATTAATAATAGCCATTGGTTGGTTCCTGAAAGCAGAAAAGCTGCTTATCGTATCGCATAATGCTTTATTTTATTTTGTAATTCCAAGCTCAGTAAGCTAAGTGTCCCCGTAATATCTGCCAATCCAAATCATGCAATTGATGATAATCATCACTTCTCTGGTCAAGAAAACTGATATTATCATCCAAAAAGTCAGTAAATCTTTGCGAAAACGGCTTAAGCTTAGCCACGTGACATCCATGTAAAAATCAAATATGGCTCTTTATCGTCCAGTTTCAAAGTCACTTTTTAAGAGATTTTACTTCTGATGAACATGACTATTTTAAAAGAAATATCTATGATGCATTTTGTATTAAGCCTCTTGCTGGCTAAAACTTGCTGCTGAATGAACCTTTAGAAATCTGGAAACTTTTCATCTTTCAGACACAAGGCTGTGAATTCATTGAAATTATCCGTCATTGCCGCTGCTCCATCGGTGTCTTTTGACACGAGCTTAGTAAAGGCAACTTAATCTTGTAAATCTTCTCCTTGAAATCGTTGGAATTATCAATACCTCGTGTTCCTCCTTTTAATAAAATTATGCTCAACAATTCTTCTTCAGCAGAAAAATCTTTAAAAACCATTTTGATAAAATAACAGCAAATGAGCAATGTCACCGACATCCGTTGATTCGTCGAGTTTCGAGGATTATGAAACATATTAATCAATTTCTTTTAGCATTTTCCCATTTAAATTTTTGCTCATTTTTACTAGACGTCTCATTAAGAGATAATTGCAAAACTTGAAGGGCTCTTTTTATTTCACCATTCTTTACATTTTCAAATAGAGAATCTGCAATTTCCACGAAAATATCCTTCAATATCATAAATTCATCCTAAGAAAATGGTCTATATTTTATTGATATTTTATGACTCATTTGAAAGGAATAGATGGTTGCAGAATCGATTGATCGTTTGGTTTTGAGAACATGTGTCGCTGCGCAATCAGTCCAAATTACAGTTCCTGTATTTTTTTCTTTATTATTTCATTATTGGGTGGAAAATTGGACTGATACCACGTGATCGCTAGTAAAGGTAAAGGCTGACTTGGAGGATAGCGTTCTATCCCTGGTTAAAGATATTTCCCACCTCTCCACCCTCCTCAATATTGTAAATTATTCCAGGTAAATCCTAAAATATGTTTGATTTATTAAATTCTTATTGATCACTGCTCTCAGATTATATTATTTAATCTATTATGTAATAAAACATACATACACACATACATACATATATACTTACTTTATACATACATAATCCCGCCATTCCCTAACGGGGAAGGCAAACTGTGCATATAGCTCAAAAAACAATCCCGTACTTAATCCATACTCCATAACTTTCTCCATAGTTCTCTATCTTTGCATATTCCCCTCAATTAAACAACATCCATTTTTATATAGAATCATACATGCTCTTTTATTTTTAAAACAATTAATATTTCTATTCTTCCCACATTCATCTACCACATTTAGCCACGTCTTACATGGCCTACTTCTTCATTGTGATCCACACACTCTATCTTAATATATTTGATTCGTCACTCGATCCTCACTCATCCTCTCAACTCTCAAACCAACGTCAGATGTCTCTTTCACATGGACCTATTGTAAGCCCTTTCAAGCCGCACTCCTTCAGCACCCATTCAATAGTGGCTCTGTCCATACCTGTTTTTTCATATACATTTCTTAGATATATAATTACACCCTCATTCATCTTACTCTTGTGATTTTCCTGACAAGCCCACGCTTCACATCCAAACAACAAACCGCGACCTCACAAGCACCCCTCATATACTTATCCATAAATACATTAAACACCCATGCAGACATAACACAACCTTGTTTAACACCCTAATCAATGTCAGACCATTCGCTCGAATTCCATCCACCCTAACGCACGTTTCACTTCCATCATACACCAACATAATTGGATTTATTAACTATGCATCTACACCTTACTCTCTCAGAACATTCTATAACATACCCCTACTAACCCAATCGTACTCTTTATCCAGATCAACAAGAATTAATGTACAATACACCTTTTTCATTACTGTCATTTCTCAATCACTTGTAGCAATGTAAATATCTAGTACACGCAACATCTACCTGGCATGAGAACACATTGCCCACCCCAAATCTTGTTTGCAATTTTTTCACGCACCCTCTAAATTATTAAGACTCCCTTAAAAACATTGCCTCGAATAATCAACTAACTGCCCTATAGTTCTTACATTCACTCATACTGCCAAAGGAACAATGACAGCATTCTTATAGTCACTAGGAGCATTAGAAATTCCATCATATACATTGAACAGCACACACAATCTTGTGAAAAGTACCATTCCCCTATATCTAAGCATTTCACTTGTAATTCCATCTTCGTCCGCAGCCTTGCGATTCTTTAACACTTTCGTAGGTTTTAATACCGCAGCCTCGTTAGTTATTTCACTCATCATAGCGTTTTCCCTATTTTATGCTAATTTATTTACGTTTTCGCCATACAATTGCTCAATATACTTCCCCCATAGCTCTATTATATTGTTTACATATCAGCTCATCGTTCATGCGCAGTGCCATAAATTTTTCCTTTCCCCTCCTTGCTTCGTTCTCTTTACCCACTTCCAGAATAGCTTCTTGTTTTCTTCAAAACCATTCTGTATTCTGTTTTCCTTCTTTTAATCTTATTTGCTCATTACTCTCCTTTATTACTTTATTTGCATTCATCTTTTTATTTGTCCCACAATCTCTTACGTTCTGTTTCACTCTTTTGTACGGTTCTTTAATTTCTTTCACAGCTTTTTTCACCTGTTCATTCCCCCATTTATCTCTTTCTAAGTTTCATACCACTGCAACTCCACACACATCTTTCACTCACTCAATGCGGCTTCTTTTATTCTATTCTAAGCACTTTTCCTATCATTATAATTTATTTCGAAATTAGATTCTTGCTCTTGTAAAGTTAATTTTTCGCCCAGCAATCTTTAATAGTGTGCTCTCACACTTTTATCCTGCAATTTTTCCACTTTCACTTTACAGCGTAGTTCTCTTGCTTTGCTTCCAAATGCCTACCTACAATAGCCCCATGGTTTCTTTGGTGCTGACTGACAGTTCACAGCTGACTTCTGACAGTCAACATTTAGGTGTATACCTAAATTTTGACTGTCAGAAGTGACAGCTGCTAAACACATGTTTTTTGCAAATCATATGGTTCGGCGTAGGGATACATAATTTGGTCTGGTAGCTTTTCAAAGCCATCAGCTGTCAGTCAGACCAAAGAAGCCATGGGGTTACTGTAATTAAACTATTGAAATCACTAGAAAGTGATCCGTTCCACATTCAACTCTACACACAGACCTGGTATTCTTTACTAAACTTCTAAGTCTCTCATCATACACCACAAAATCAATCATCGTTCTCGAGTAGCCCTTTGCCATACAAATAAACCTTTTTCTAAACACAGACTCACTGACTCATTACCATTCTTTTTTACCCTGTCATCACTATACCTTCCTAACACACTCTCTGAATACTTTCTTTGGATATAAACCAATTAATTCATATATACTAACAAGATAATACTTTCACCCCCTCACATGCATTCAAGACTTCATTGAACTCATTACAAAACCCCCCTCCCATATTCTGGTGTTCACCCTTCTGAGAGCATAGCCAGCAGCTAACATAATTTTACGAATGCCTATTTTCATACTTACCCATATAAGTCTAGATGATACCAACTTATACCTTCTCACAAATATCTTAGCTGTTGATCTTAGTATTAAGCCTACTCCTTGACTTTCCTTTACCCATTCATCCATATCTGACACTAATACCAGGCTACTATCACTCGTCTTCAAAACATTTTCCCCCTTTCGTTTGGTTTAACATACACACAAAATATCAGTTCTTCTTCCATTAAATTCCTCTAACAGTTCATTCTCTTTACCACACACTCCTCTCATATTCTACGTTCCAACAATGCATGTTCTCACCAGCTTGTCAACAGATGGGCCCTTCAGTTTTAACCTCAGCCGCCCATTATATCTTCGGTTATCCTAAGCTAGTATTGTACAGTTTCTTTTAGTAATTAGCAAGGCCGTAGCCAGCCAATAATTTCAGGGGGCGGGTGGGGGTTTGTTGGGCCCATCCCCCAATTGATGGAGGCTAGAAATAATTCAAAATAAAAAACTGTTCTAGAAGCTATCTGAAGTGTTTTTTTTATGGCAACACTACCCCCAACTATCGGAGGCTAGGACAAATTCTAATTATTAAACAGAAGCTCTCTTAAGTGCTTTTTTATTGGTACCATAACCCCATAAATGCCGGAGGCTATAGGAAAAATCTCTATATCTAAACAACTCTAGAAACTCTTTAAAGTGTTTTTATGGTAACATGACCCCCTAACTGCCGGAGGATAGGAAAATTCTATATATTTAAACACCTCTAGATGCTCTCTAAACATTTTTTTTATTGTAGCATAGCTGTTGAAGTTAAGGAAAAATTATAAATATTAAACACCTCTAGAAGCTCTCTGAAGTGTATTATATGGCACCAAAACACCCTAACTGCCGAGGGCTGGGAAAATTTCTAAATATTAAACACCTCTATAAGTTATCTGAAGTGTTTTTTATGGCAACATAACCCCCTAACCACCAAAAAATAGGAACAATTCTAAATATTAAACACCTCTAGAAGCTATCTGAAATTTTTTTTTTACTACAACATAACACCATAACTGCCGAAGGCTAGAAAAAAATTCTAAATAATAAACACCTCTGGAAGCTCTCTGAAGTGCTTTTTATGGTAACACAACCCCTAATTTGTACTTGTACCTTAATTTTGATATTGTTTGAACCATAAATAAAGCCATATATATTTTTTCATAAAATTTCGGGGGGGGGGGTTGAACCACACCGAACCCCCCCACCCCCCCGACTACGGCCTTGGTAATTAGTTTAGAGTAGACCAGGTTTCTTGCCTTGATCGTGTCCACAGCCATTACAGTACTCGCTGCTTATGGTAAGGATGCTGTACTGAATGGTTTTGGCACATTTTAGCCGTACAACACAAGTACAACCGTTGCTATCCTACCCTAATCACTATTCCTGCAAACCAGTATCACTGCTATAGAGACTGCCTGGCAGGCCAGTATACCGTTGTCCGTGTCACCACTATCACCAGGAGCTACAGTAGCCCCATGGCTTCTTTGGTGCTGACTGACAGCTGACGGCTTTGAAAAGTTACCAGACCAAATTATGTATCCCTACGCCGAACCATATGATCTGCAAAAAACATGTGTTTAGCAGCTGTCACTTCTAACAGTCAAAATGTAGGTATATACCTAAATGTTGACTGTCAGAAGTCAGCTGTGAACTGTCATTCAGCACCAAAGAAGCCATGGGGCTACTGTAAGGCGTGCATTAAAATATTTTTTTTTTATTTAGCACCGCGTCTACTACCCGTTCGGGTTATACGCTTAAGTACAATTACGCTAATGGATTAGGAATTGGAGGGTTGAATTTAAAGGAAGTGAACCGCATTGCGTGGAGGGAGAGTGGAAAACCATTTAGGAAAACCACCCTCATTCACCCGACGAGATTTGAACCTCGATCTCCCCGTCCTCGGCGGTCTGACTCAACACGACTGGCGCGTTAGTGCATTAAAATAGATTGACCATTTTAGATCAAACTACTGTATAAAGCAAATAATTTGACATTAACGTTACTTAGCACCAATGACCCAACTTTATTAGTATTTATGAACAACTTCTATATGTGAGCAATTAAACACTTGCTATAATTAACGTTCTAGGTGAAAGAAAATAGAAAATAGAGATTATTGTTGATTTTTAATCTCACTTCTTATTCCTTTGAGGTAAATAACGGTTTATGTGTTAATTTGTATATTAGGATTATGGTAGAAAGGGCCGTATCTGAGAGGTTGTAAGTTATTTGAACAAATTTAACGTTTATTCTTACGACAATTTCACCTACGTCAAATTTTTCGACATGCGGGGAATCGAGCTTGAGGACTCTTAGTTCAGTAGAAAGAAGCGCTTTCAACTGAGCTAAGGTGTCGAAATATATTTCATACAGAATCATTTCTTTAACATAAAAAAAAGCTTTTATAATCCACCTCAGTGCTAGGTAGCAGTGTGAGGCTTAACGAAAAGAGTGGTTCGATCCCAAGTAGATGCAATAAATAATAATGCATAGTCTGAAAATTGAAAAATGACACCTGGACACGGGAATCGAATCCAGGACCTCTGGCTTAGTACGCCAATGCTCTAACCACTGAGCTATCCAGGATTCGCCCCGTGCTCAGGGTCATTCTTCACTCATATTTTAAGGCAGAGCCTATGATAGACTTAGCGGAAATCGTCGGCTACAAATATGTGATTATATTAATATCACGAGCCATCGGATAACGCAGTCATCTGCGACTCGGTAGTTGGCTTATTGCTGCCATTTGTATTTCCGCTAAGTTCATCATAGACCCTGCCTTAAAATATGAGTGAAGAATGACCCTGGTCACGGGATGAATCCTGGATAGCTCAGTGGTTAGAGCATTGGCGTACTAAGCTAGAGGTCCCGGGTTTATTCCCGTGTTCAGGTATCATTTTTCAATTTTCAGAATATGATATCTAGATGGAGTAATTCCCACTAATAAGCATAAATTATAGCTGTGGCTATTAATTCTTCTTTATAATGCATAGTATTTATTCCGTTTGTTCTGATAGTAGAATTATAATAATTTGCTTCATTTAACCTAACACGATAGTGGCATTATTTGATGTTTTACCAAGTCAGAAGACAACGTCCAAACTGTGCCATTGGTAAAATTAAATCTCCTTGGGAAATGAATATGCGGTAAAAGTAGTTGACGGTGCATGTGTGAGAGTGTGTGTGTGTCCAGTATATTGCAAATTAACTAGTTCACTTGTTCCAAGGTGAGCAGTGATCCTAATCTACCTGACATCAACTCGAGTCTGGACTGTCCTTGCGCTTATTGGCCGTGGGGTTGGGACATGAGTTATGACTCATGAGGGAGACGAAATTACACTGTTGTCTTCATGAGGGAGACGAGATTACACTGTTGTCTTCATGAGGGAGACGAGATTACACTATGTTGTCTTCATGAGGGAGGCGAGATTACTCTATGTTGTCTTCATGAGGGAGACGAGATTACACTCTTGTCTTCATGAGGGAGACGAGATTACACTGTTGCCTTCATTAGGGAGACGAGATTACACTGTTGCCTTCATGAGGGAGACGAGATTACACTGTTGTCTTCATGAGGGAGACGAGATTACACTGTTGTCTTCATGAGGGAGACGAGATTACACTCTTGTCTTCATGAGGGAGACGAGATTACACTGTTGCCTTCATGAGGGAAACGAGATTACACTCTTGTCTTCATGAGGGAACGAGATTACACTATGTTGTCTTCATGAGGGAGACGAGATTAGACTCTTGTCTTCATGAGGGAGACGAGATTACACTGTTGCCTTCATGAGGGAGACGAGATTACACTGTTGTCTTCATGAGGGAGACGAGATTACACTGTTTTATTCATGAGGGAGACGAGATTACTCTGTTGTCTTCATGAGGGAGACGAGATTACACTGTTGTCTTCATGAGGGAGACGAGATTAAACTGTTTTATTCATGAGGGAGACGAGATTACACTCTTGTCTTCATGAGGGAGACGAGATTACACTGTTGCCTTCATGAGGGAGACGAGATTACACTGTTGTCTTCATGAGGGAGACGAGATTACACTGTTTTATTCATGAGGGAGACAAGCTTACACTGTTTTATTCATGAGGGAGACGAGATTACACTCTTGTCTTCATGAGGGAGACGAGATTACACTGTTGTCTTCATGAGGGAGACGAGATTACTCTGTTGTCTTCATGAGAGAGACGAGATTACACTATGTTGTCTTCATGAGGGAGGCGAGATTACTCTATGTTGTCTTCATGAGGGAGACGAGATTACACTCTTGTCTTCATGAGGGAGACGAGATTACTCTGTTGTCTTCATGAGAGAGACGAGATTACACTATGTTGTCTTCATGAGGGAGACGAGATTACACTGTTGTCTTCATGAGGGAGACGAGATTACACTGTTGTCTTCATGAGGGAGACGAGATTACACTCTTGTCTTCATGAGGGAGACGAGATTACACTGTTGTCTTCATGAGGGAGACGAGATTACACTATGTTGTCTTCATGAGGGAGACGAGATTACACTCTTGTCTTCATGAGGGAGACGAGATTACACTATGTTGTCTTCATGAGGGAGACGAGATTACTCTGTTGTCTTCATGAGAGAGACGAGATTACACTATGTGGTCTTCATGAGGGAGGTGAGATTACTCTATGTTGTCTTCATGAGGGAGACGAGATTACACTCTTGTCTTCATGAGGAGACGAGATTACTCTGTTGTCTTCATGAGAGAGACGAGATTACACTATGTTGTCTTCATGAGGGAGACGAGATTACACTGTTGTCTTCATGAGGGAGACGAGATTACACTGTTGTCTTCATGAGGGAGACGAGATTACACTGTTGTCTACATGAGGGAGACGAGATTACACTGTTGTCTTCATGAGGGAGACGAGATTACACTCTGTCTTCATGATGGAGACGAGATTACTCTATGTTGTCTTCTTGAGGGAGACGAGATTACTCTATGTTGTCTTCATGAGGGAGACGAGATTACTCTATGTTGTCTTCATGAGGGAGACGAGATTACACTCTTGTCTTCATGAGGGAGACGAGATTACTCTGTTGTCTTCATGAGGGAGACGAGATTACACTCTTGTCTTCATGAGGGAGACGAGATTACACTATGTTGTCTTCATGAGGGAGACGAGATTACACTCTTGTCTTCATGAGGGAGACGAGATTACACTGTTGCCTTCATGAGGGAGACGAGATTACACTATGTTGCCTTCATGAAGGAGACGAGATTACACTATGTTGTCTTCATGAGGGAGACGAGATTACACTCTTGTCTTCATGAGGGAGACGAGATTACACTGTTGTCTTCATGAGGGAGACGAGATTACACTATGTTGTCTTCATGAGGGAGACGAGATTACACTCTTGTCTTCATGAGGGAGACGAGATTACACTATGTTGTCTTCATGAGGGAGACGAGATTACTCTGTTGTCTTCATGAGGGAGACGAGATTACACTGTTGTCTTCATGAGGGAGACGAGATTACACTCTTGTCTTCATGATGGAGACGAGATTACTCTATGTTGTCTTCTTGAGGGAGACGAGATTACTCTATGTTGTCTTCATGAGGGAGACGAGATTACACTCTTGTCTTCATGAGGGAGACGAGATTACACTGTTGTCTTCATGAGGGAGACGAGATTACACTATGTTGTCTTCATGAGAGAGACGAGATTACACTCTTGTCTTCATGAGGGAGACGAGATTACTCTATGTTGTCTTCATGAGAGAGACGAGATTACACTATGTTGTCTTCATGAGGAGACGAGATTACTCTATGTTGTCTTCATGAGGGAGACGAGATTACACTCTTGTCTTCATGAGGGAGACGAGATTACTCTGTTGTCTTCATGAGGGAGACGAGATTACACTATTTTGTCTTCATGAGAGAGACGAGATTACACTGTTGTCTTCATGAGGGAGACGAGATTACACTATGTTGTCTTCATGAGAGAGACGAGATTACACTATGTTGTCTTCACGAGGGAGACGAGATTACTCTATGTTGTCTTCATGAGGGAGACGAGATTACACTCTTGTCTTCATGAGGGAGACGAGATTACCTGTTGTCTTCATGAGAGACACGAGATTACACTATGTTGTCTTCATGAGGGAGACGAGATTACACTCTTGTCTTCATGAGGGAGACGAGATTACTCTGTTGTCTTCATAGAGAGACGAGATTACACTATGTTGTCTTCATGAGGGAGACGAGATTACTCTATGTTGTCTTCATGAGGGAGACGAGATTACACTCTTGTCTTCATGAGGGAGACGAGATTACACTTTGTCTTCATGAGGGAGACGAGATTACACTGTTGTCTTCATGAGGGAGACGAGATTACACTATGTTGTCTTCATGAGGGGACGAGATTACACTAGTTGTCTTCATGAGGGAGACGAGATTACACTTGTCTTCATGAGGAGACGAGATTACACTGTTGTCTTCATGAGGGAGACGAGATTACACTCGTTGTCTTCATGAGGGAAAACGAGATTACACTGTTGTCTTCATGACGAGGAACGAGATTACACTGTTGCCTTCATGAAGGGAGACGAGATTACACTGTTGTCTTCATGAGGGAGACGAGATTACACTCTTGTCTCATGAGGGAGACGAGATTACACTGTTGTCTTCATGAGGAGACGAGATTACACTCTTGTCTTCATGAGAGACACGAGATTACACTATGTTGTCTTCATGAGGGAGACGAGATTACACTATGTTGTCTTCATGAGGAGACGAGATTACACTATGTTTTCTTCATGAGGGAGACGAGATTACACTGTTGTCTTCATGAGGGAGACGAGATTACACACAGTGATTCTCTAGTATGTAGTGACAGTGACACTCCAGTATATAGCAACATTGACACTCCAGTATATAGTGACAGTGACTCTAGAATATAGCGACAGTGACACTACATATATTGTCCCGGCCTGGCGATCCGAAAGGTCATTCATTACATGTAATTTCTATTTCTTATTATTTTCATATTAGTCTTTATTAAATCCATTTGATTGAAATGATTTAAATAACAAAATCATAATTATTTCAATAACTTTATAATCAAACAAAATGTAAAAAGAACAATTTTTAACTAAAATGTGGCTTCAATTGTGTTCGTTGAGTGACCAAAAAAGACTATTTTAGTTGCTATTATAGTGCTGTTCTTTTCTTGGGGAGAGTTCTTTAGCGTTTTAATTTTCTTTATCAAAATGCTATCAACCAAACCGAATCAAGTTCGGTAACTTTTTAATCTTACAAATAAAAAATGACATAATAATTTCCCGGGGAAGTTTTTTTTGATAAAAACTATTTTTTCAGTGATAAATACAATACTGCTTAATTTTGTAGGTGAACTCTTCGAGTTTGAGTCTTATTATCTGTTGATGGACAGAGTTCAACGCTAATCATTTTGTGGATTTTTATTTTTACAGGATTTGAAAACCTTTGTTCACACAGTTAGTCAGGGTATATGGTCAGAAGGGGAATAAAAGCCTTTTAAACTTTCCAATTCAAAATGTGCATGTCCTTGTGCTGGGTCCAAAATTCCTAGCACAGGAGGTTACAAAACTTTGTTTCAACACTATTGCTATTTACATTATTGCCGTAATTCTTCTTAAGTTTGATGAAGTGTTTGTAAATGCAATATTTCATAAAGTTTAAAAAAAATCTAGACCTTCTGCGACCTTCATTTGGGTCATGACCCAGGGTTTGGGAAGCACTGGCTTAGATCATGTGATTGGGAACTCTGACTAATAATCTCGACTGACGTGTTCATATTTTACAGACATGATTGTCTCACTGTTAATTATCTCGACTGTTCGAGTATGCTTGTAGTGTTTTTCCACTCAGATGTCTGGCCATACTTTCTTCGCGTATTTCAACGTGATTACAAATTTACAATAGAGACATTATTAATATTAACTAAAAAAATAACATTTATTTGTACAATAATCGTGGACCATATTTTTTGCTCACCCGTATCACGTATTTACTAACCTCTCGGGGTATTCACATAATTATTTACGCAATGGAATAGGATAGATAAATGTAATCGCATTCGCGTGAAGGAAGAATCAGAAACCATTTATTTAAACCCACTATAAGTACTCAACCGGAATTTGAACCCGATCTTCCCGTCACAAACAATTCAGTCTATTGTCTGAATCATTCGATCACTGACGCGGGCAACAGAGCAGTTATTTAGAGAACAAAGCCAATCTTATAATTAAACACTTGTGGTTTGCCAGTTTAATCTCATAGTATATAATAGTAACAAATTTTATTATTTGTTGAGTTAATTAATTTGTAATTCTTATTTAAATAATATTATATTTTAATAGGCGAGAGATTGAGAGCAGCATCAATCACATATATATGTAGGTCTATATATTTTATACATACAATTATATAGACTACCTGCCTAAATATTATTTGTAAAATGTGATTTTTAAAATTTAATTGAAAGCCCTAGTATATCAACATTCATAGTTTTCTCTTGAAAGAACACGTTAAGACTTTGGAAATGAAACCTAACACATTTAAAGTTGAGTTTCCCCAACTCTGTCACACTATTGTCTCATTCCATAAATCTTCCCTAAATCAAATTTCTTCTATTGGTATTGGCGGGTACACTTCTTATAAATTCAACCTTCCTCATCCATAAACAATTAACATACCTATTTTATATAAGTGTATAGCCCGAATGGGTAGTAAGACGCGGTGTTGAAAAAAAAACTAGGTATCCAACTGAAAATAAAGCATTGTAATCTTATCACTGTTGTAAAAAGATTGTTAAATATTGAATAAACTCACCCCCTCTTTCCCCCCTCCATGCACAATGTACCGAGCTAAATTTGATTTAAAATAGTTATAGGTAGGCTATATTTATTGTATAACCAAACCAATTTAAATGCTTTAAAAATCATGAGCAATAATTTATTATAGTATGCATTTAACTAATAACGTCCTGATTTGGTCATCTTAATTATCTTAACTCACCATATTACCTAAAACCATAAAATGAAACGGTAGAAATTAAAACTTTTTTACAATATCTCAACTATAGATAAAGAAATGAGCGTGTGATAATATGCTAAGAGACTAGCGCTTCTAGGCTTTAATGTCTGATCACTAGAACTAGAAATTAAAGCTTTTACATACTGTGTAGTGACGAGTATCATAGAGTTGCGTTTAAAGCACTCAGATAAGACATTTATTGTTTTCCGGTTGGTAGATGACAATAATATACCGCGTAATTACAAGATCATCACATGTTATAAAAACTATTACTATAAGCCATTCATTTTATTTATATATCATCACTATTTGAGCAAATAGCAAGTAATGAGAGCAATAAACACTTTCAGTTCAATATTTGAAACACAATTTACTAACTTTATTTATGTTTCAAAATAGATACTTATTCGAATCTGGCTACCAGAGAGGACTATCTTATATTTTATTCTCATAAAATGTGTAGTATTGTTTACATCATAGATGCTTACTTACATAAGGAATGCGATAGAATTCCTCAAGTTCAAGGAAGGGTAGGTTCTAGAAATATTACATTTAGGGGCTCTATTAATTTACAACACTGACCCATAAAATACACCTGTGTCAACTGCAATAGGGTAGAATGATCCACGATTCGGAGCACAGGTGACGATGGTGTGACTATTAAGTGTTGGTAAAGTGTCGTGAATGTTTTTATATTAGCCTAGTAATCATCACACATTGTTTCCAGTCTTTAGCATGTTAATTTAGTTAAATACCTCCATCTTCATCTACCTACTTTTTTTTAGCACCGCGTCTTTTTATCCATTCGGGCTATTTACTTATGTACTAATTACGCTAATGGCTTTTAGGGATGCGGACGTTAATATTTGTGGGAATTGTACTTGCTTTTGCGGGGAGGAAGAGGGAAAGACCAATTTGGGAAATACCACCCTCACTACACCTGACAGATTCTAACCTTGATCTCCCTGTCATTGGTAGTCTAGTCTACTGTGAGGTTGACTTAGATCATGCGGCCACTGAAGCGGGTATGCATTTATTCCCTAGTATTGTGGTCCTTCCCTTCAAACTTCAACCCCATAATTTTCCTTGGGATCTTTTCCTTCTCTATCTTCATGACACATCAATACCATCTCACTCTTGTTTCCTCTACCATCTCATATATCCTACTAGATACCAGTTATTAAATAATAATCTCAACAAAAGTGCAATATTTATTGATAACAGTTCTGATTCACTTGTAAACGGTGGGAGTGGTTCAAGATAAGCCCATCAATCACAATTTTTGAAGCATTATAACAAAGCAATTCTGTAGGTACTGGTACTATAACTTTTTAACTCATGTGTATTGTTTGTTTTTAGGCGAGTCTGGTGTATAGCTTAATCCAGGCATACAATTTGTTGTCTCACATGCACTTAGTACCAAGCACTAAGGCAACTGATGAGGATCTAAAATCATTTCACTCCAGTGACTACATTAAATATTTACAACAAATAAATGACAACACTGATTTGGAAAAACATAATGAAGATGAATTGGAATACTATGGTCTAGGTGAGGTGATTATATTAAGCCTATAAGCTATTAGATATTGTATATTAATGAATATTAATGGCATAGGTGCCAACTTAGGGGGGGCTTTGCATACTAAGCATCCCCAAAAATATTTTCAGGGATGCTCAACACCCCCAATATTTCAGCTTTTTTAAAACCTTAATATTACGGCGCTAGTTCTATCTTGGATATAGGGTTGCGCTGCAAACATTGTTTTATAGAGTAGCGAACGTCAGGTGCTGCCATCTGATATGTAAGCAAGCGTGATTAATTTGGTAGCACTCGCCACTCGTGAACCGACAGCCTGGCATTTGTCGACATGTTTCCATTATAGTTTGGTAAGGGGCAGTACTCCTATAGTATGTATTATTTTTGTGTTGTGCATGTTTGTTTTATTTTATTCAATTTATTTTTATTTTACTAAACATACATTGAGACTAACAAATTGCACCTTAATTTTGGCCATGTTTTAAATACGGCGCTTGAAAATTTGCAAACGTTCTACCACCTCTACCCCCCTTTTTATAAAGCAACATGTTTTTAACAAGTCAGGACCTATGATTAATGGAATATCCAGATTAACTTTACAAACTAATTACCGCTCACTCGAGGTGCTGGTGGGCACTTGCTCTAAATGTCATGGTCTTGTTTGCTGTTGACAATGGGGTTCGAATCCCAGCCAGGTGTTCTGAGAGTGGCTTTTCATAAATGGTTTCCCATTATTCCTTCACACAAATTTGGTTACATTTTTTCTAAATTCTACTTACTTCATCTCTACTATATTAACGTAATTAATTGTGTATATCCTGGATGGAAACTAAGATGTGAAAAATATAATTACAGCTCGACTTTCAAGGCTCATTTTAACAAGTAACTAGGTCATGACTTTATAGGCCTAACGATGCATCCTCTAATGGCCATAAAAAAATCCAAATATTTGTTGACAGTGTAAAATGTTTTCAAAATATCTGAAGCTAGCAACAACTCTCTCACAGCTAGCACTTAAAGAGTCATTTTTTAATCAACTGTGTTAACTCTAGTCCAGAGTTGATCAGCAGTTGTTGATATTATTTTGTTTACTAGTTTAATTGCTGGTCACAACATTTCATTCAGATCATAGACGCCGACTGCGGGGGTGCTTTGCATACTAAGCACCCTCAAAAGTATCATCAGTGGTGCGCAGCACCCCCAATATTTCAGCCTTTTTAAAACCTTAATATTACGGCGCTAGTTCTATCTTAGATATAGGGAACAGTGTTTTATAGCTTAGCAAATGGCAGATGCTACCATCTTATATTCAAGCAAGCGTGATTAAGTTGGTAACACTTGACACTCATGAATCAACACCTTGGACATTGTCAACATGCTTCCATTATAGTTTGGTTGGTGGCAATACTTGTATATTTTTTAAATACTGTACTTGAAAATTTGCATATGTTATAGCCCCTATCCCCCCTTTTTTTTTAGAGCATCCCCGATATTTTTTACCAGTTGGAACCTATGATTCATATTGTGATATGTGTCTGTTGCTTCTTGACAACAAAACTAGCTTGTCACGCATCAACATTATTTTTGAAACATTTGTTAGCATCCTCTGTTTTATTTGCCTCATGTCCTTGCCTTATGGTAGTCCGTGTGAAACTAGATGCTATCATTCACCCCAAACAAATCATGCTACACATTTTAATGTTTAACCACTAGATTTATTTAACAATTATCTACACAATTTATAATGATCGCTTGTGGCCTCAAAACATGGAGTTTTTTTTATGAATAAAGGTAAATTAATTTTTTTTTTTTCCCCCAATCTAATGACTGAGCACACAATTTAAATGAATGACTGCCATAAGTAGGCCCTATAGTACTATTTTCTTAGGAAGTGACCGAGAGCTAGAAAATATACTCGCTTTACTGTCATGTATTCATATGTCGAATTGCGAGATCTGCACTTGATGTTACTTTCGATAGTAAATATCAATACCTATAAAATAACACTAATTAAATAATCAAATAGTAAAATGTTAACACTTTTGTTAGAAAAAAAAATTGGATATCAGCTGAACCACGCATGCTTGGGTTTGGAAAGATGTGTACTAGAGCTGCGGAATGTTGTACAAAATCAGGACTGCCCACGCAACCCCGAATCACATGTGGGCAGACATTGCATGCCCGGCGAAGGCATCTATCACTACATATGTTAATGATAGGTGTGGCCTTTAGTAATATGAACATATTTGGGTGTTGAATGAGCCAGTCCACCATCGATTCAGGATGTCTGTTCACAAAATACGTTAAACGAGATAAGCATGGTATAGGGGTAGGATAGATAGTAGCCTTGAAGAAATTGTTACGTAACATATGCTATAATATATTTATATTTTTTAAAGGCCCTTTCTATTAAAATTAGACTGTGCATACATAGTTTACTCTCATGTTAACAATTGAGCCAACCTATAGAACAAAATAACTAAAGATAAAGATGTTTTCCTGATTGCATTGTTTAATACACCCTTTGTTTACAAGGCACTAG